>MU189791.1:36727-48864 GCA_016904865.1 Pissodes strobi | reverse complement strand
AAAAAATACTGGAAGGCAATATTGAAGTCATTGTGTATATTCCTTAATAAGATACAGACACTGAAGATAAATAGATTTTGTTATTATAAAGATTTTTACGTTTTCAGTTTTTCTATTCTGAATAAAAGCTAGTCTTTTTTTAATAGCAGTTGCATTAAGTATATGATTTGTTTTCTACTTCTTTATTACCTAGCAACGTATAGGAAAAACAAATTTCAGTATAATCGAAAATGTCTTCATTGACTTTATTCAATTAATAATAGCTATTATTATTATTAGTATTCTAACCCGTAATGGTGCAAAAGCACTTATTGTATTGTATAATAGGCACGAGAGAGAAGAAGCTATGAAGAAAAGTGAGATACTAGAGTGCTCGGGAAGCGAGAGATCGGCTGGTCGCTGCTTGAAGAAAATTACTTTTTTACATTTAATTCTATTTTTCCATTACCATTTGAGAGAAAAAAAATGTATTCATGCACCGATGTATTCTAAATACTTAAAGCAAACTTTTTGCAAGAATAAAAATTTTTGATTTGAGCCTTCATTTCGGAGAGAATGCGAGGTGAATACAAAAATGAGTATATTTCAATCAGATTTTGCCCAGGTTCGAAGCGAGATATTTCAATTTTTTGATTTATTTTTCCGTAAGGGCCAATGCAATCTGCATATTTCAAGCAATGATAAAAAATATAATTCGTACAAAAATGTAGATGAATTATATATGAAAACATTCATAATTTAATATCCTACACGTTCATATAATAATCTCGATTTTTAGGTATACTGCCCTTTTGCCCGTTATGATTTTTTATTACCTTCGGATTTTGAATTAATATAATAAAGCCTTCATTCTGTGAAAATTTCAGCTTGTAACCCCGAGGTGCCCACAGAAGTCAAGATAAGTTATAAGTAGCACTCTACTATTATGCAATAAATTCAAAAGTTAAAAAACTTCTTAATTTCTCAAATTTTGGGTAGTGGTCGATACAGATGCAAACGGTTTATTTAGCAGGAACAAGTAAATCGAAGAATATAGATAGATACTCTCATGACTGCGAATTGTTTAACGGAGGACAAGAATTCATGATATTTAATTGCTCTAGCTTGACAGTGGCGCATCTAGAAAATTGAAGGGAGGGGGGGAGTATTCTGAACTGATATTTATTTCTATTAATGCTTTTAAATTGATTGCTTACAAAATGATAATAACATAAAAATATATTGAATGTCCCGATTCAAAATAAAATTTCCTTGTGTCGACCTTTTTTGAGCCACCTTGTACTTATCAAAATATTTTAAATATTTTCTGCACCTAGTATTCATGAATATTTATATTCTTTGTATAAATATTTTTGCAAAATAATATTTCTATGTATAATTTTTCCACTATTACATTATCGTCTTAGATGAGCCACTCTGTATATTTAATAGGACGTACAGGAAAGTTTTGAATGTATTAAATAAAACAGTGATCTTTCTTAGACATTGTTTGGCATGAATAGTATATTTTATGATTAAATATTAGCCTTATATTCTTATAGTAAAAAAGATCAATACTAAACACAATATCAAATATCTAAATCTTTACATACCTTTCCAGTATTTGATGTAGACATTTGATTTTCATAAATATCATAAGTCAGGAAAAATATTCGGGCATTTATTTCTCAACGTTGAATCACGCCGAAAGGCATAATATGTTTTCCAAAACCCTATGACGATATTACTGTTATACAGGGTGAAATAAATTCGTCTCTCACCATTAGGATCTGGGAAACCATAAAAGATACGAAGTCTGTCAAATAGGGGCAAAGTTGCGCAATTTAAGGGTCATTGATATGCCGTTGAGAAATTTAGAAAATTCCGGCTACTTCCGGAGATATCCGTAGTCACGAAAAAATAATAATAATATAGTTGCTTTTCGGTCTCCGGATGCAGTAAAAATTTTCTAAATTTTTCAACGGCATATCAATGACCTCTGAATTGCGCAACTGTGCCCCCATTTAACAGACTCCGTATCTCTTAGGGTTTCCAGGATCGTAATGCTGAGAAGCGAATTTGTTTCACCCTGTATAGCTTCCCGTAATTTCATCCGATATTACGTTTCTGACTATACCCCGAAAAGATACAAAATTGCGATAATTTTATTGCTTTAGTCGTTCTACACTGTCCAAGTAAAAACGAAATTAACTGGTGTCAAAATTAATTTAACCGTTCCATAATCATTTCAATATGATTTAAATTAGTTCGAGTTTGGAAGATTAGCCTCCAAGATTTTATTGAATTAAACTTGACCTTCTATTAAAGCCGGAAGCTTAGCAGCGCCGAATTCAAGATTTAGCGTCTTTTTGTTTTACATTCCCTTTGAATGTCTGAAGTGAAAATAAATCTGATTCTAATTAATTAAATGCAGAATGATTTTGTTATTCGGCATTTTAGAGAAAGGGTTTTCTGGTGGCTTAATAGTTGTTATTAAAGGGGTGACTAAAGTTTACTAAAAGCCCATTGAAACAATTCTAGAAAATTCAACGCCTAAAATTCACAATGGAAAATTAATTTCTAACATAAATTAGCGCCCATAATTCACCGTCGTAAAAATCACTACTACCACAATTGACCGCACTCACAATTCCCTGCTCGCAATTAAACGTTTCTCCTTGACATATTAAAATGCTTCTTGCATATACACTTCGTGCATTGCCCTCCGCTGACTTCGCTCGCCCCGGTGGCTCAAGGATCACAATCTAAACCTCAAAACAAATCCAACTGAACTAAACTAAAAGATTGGCGACATTTTCGAACAATTTTGAACTTAAATTATAACCAAAAATTTTAGGAACATAATGTGCAAAGTCGGAGAAAAAGTATATATATAGCAAACGAAAGATATCCTAAACAAATTGGTGATATCTTTCGGCGCGGTTATTTTGAAGAAAATAACTGACGTGCTACCACGTGCCTTTCTCACGAACTAAACTTATTCAAACTAACACAAAATTGGTGATGCTTTCCTTTGTTGTCTTTTTTAATTAAACATTCACCAAACATAATTTTCTGGCATGTTTTTGAAGTGTGTAACGCTATTAATTCCCCCTCGAGGAGCTGTGAGACCTTGTCGTTGGTGGTGGGGGGGGGCTCAGTAGCCGCAAATGCGGCGAAGCTAAGGACAGCTCAAAAAACAGACCCAACCCAAGGTGTAAAGTGATCCGTGCCGATGGGTGCATGGTGGTGAGGGATGCACCGTTTCAAACGGAGCCTCTGGGAAACCGGGCGAAATCCCAGAGTAGCCAGCCTTACTCCCATGCAGGGGGCTCCGCAGGAGTGGACTATTTACTTCCCCCTTACTCGTGGGAACTATATGGACCACAGGGATACAAAATGGTCAGGGTAATTCAGATCAACCTCCAGCACTGTAAGGCGGCCTCGGCAGTCCTTACAGTTGCTATGAGGGATGCAGAAATTGCCCTGATACAGGAACCGTGGATTAGACACGGGAAAATCACAGATCTGAGTGGAATCGATGGGGCACTGATTTATAGTAGATCCAGCGACACGCCTCGGACCTGTATACTAATTAAAAAAAATATTAATGTACTGCCGTTAACTCTCTTTTGTTCTAGGGACCTGACGGCAGCGAAAATCAGGATCATTGAGGGTACCGGGCCAAGGGATATTATAATCGGATCGGCCTACCTTCCCTACGATGATCCTGAGTCAACACCAACCAGGAGTGTGGAAGAGCTGGTGAGACACTGTAGGCGAAATGGGACTCAGCTGATCATCGGCTGCGATACGAACGCACACCACACAATCTGAGGAAGTACTAACACCAACAATAGAGGTGAGTCGTTACTACAATATATTATGACAAATAACTCAGACATAATAATTAATGTAGGGAGCAAACTTACCTTTATTAACACTGTTAGGAAGGAGGTCATAGATGTGACACTAGCCTCAAACTATTTGAGTAATTACGTCACAAACAGGCATGTATCTGATGAGGTAAGTTGTTCAGATCGTATAAGATTCAATATAACAGCGGAAAAAACTGCTACTACCTATCTAAATCCTCGGAAGACGGACTAGGAAGCATATGCGGCAGACCTAGAGCACAGACTTCCGCTAATGAGGAAGACGATAAGGAACACGGAAGGCTTAGAGATGGTTGTGGAGCATTTCAATGACGCAATCATCACTGCCTTCCAAGACAACTGCACTCTTACAACAAGAAAATCCACCAGGAATGTGCCCTGGTGGAGTGAGGAACTTGTGAAGATAAGAAGGCAGGTCAGAAAAGACTTTAACAAAGCCAAAAGAAATGATCAGTGGGAGGTATATAGAACTACACTGACCAGGTTCAACAAAGAGCTGAGGGGAGCCAAGAGAAGGTCGTGGAGGAAGTACTGTGAGGAGATAGAGAACACTTAAAAATGTGCTAGACTTCAAAGAATTCTCTCAAGAGACCCCCAAACCCCAATAAATTCGCTAAAGAATGATCTTGGCGAATATACCAGTACGGGAGAGGAAACGGCTAGGGAACTCCTAAGGGTCCACTTTCCCGGCTCACAGATAGTAGATCATGCTCGAGGGGGTGGACTGAGCCAGAACCTCGAATGGCGTCCAGGGAAGACTGGTAGACTTCGAACGAAGTGATTAACTATCAGAAAATCGAATGGGCAATAAACACATTCGAACTATACCAATCCTCAGGAATGGACGGGATTTACCCTATAATGTTACAGAAAGGAACTGAACTAATGTACAGGATACTCTGCAGCATTCTAAGAAGCAGCCTAGCTTTTGGGTATATACTAAAAACCTGGAGACACATTACGGTAACGTTTATACCGAAACCTGGGAAAATAGAACATGATACGGCAAAATCCCTATGACTCATTAGTCTTATGTCCTTTGAACTTAAGACACTTGAAAAACTTGTGAAAAGGCATATTAAGGACGGTGTATTGGTAAACAGCCCACTGCACCCCGACCAGTATGCCCACCAGACAGGTAAGTCAACAGAAACAGCACTCCAACAGCTGGTCAAGAGGGTGGAGGATACACTGGAAAACAGGGAGGTGATGCTAGCCGCCTTCCTGGATGTGGAGGGGGCGTTTGACAACACCTCCTTCGACTCAATAACCAGATCCCTCGGGCAAAGAGGTGTTGAGGGCACTTGCTGTCGGTGGATTAACTCCATGCTGAGGGGAATGTTGGTAGAAGCAACCGTCGCTGGGAGCGCGCTGGTGGCTCGGGTGCATCGAGGGTGTCCGCAGGGCGGGGTGTTATCTCCGCTCCTGTGGAATCTGGTGGCGGACGGCCTACTCAGAGCGCTCACAGATGGGGGACACTGTGCACTCGGATATGCTGATGACATAGTCATCATCACCCGAGGCAAATTTAACTGAACGGTTAGAGAGCAGATGCAAAATGCTCTGAACCGAACTACAAGATGGGTAGATCAGGAGGGTTTAAATATTAATCAAAACAAATCTAACATCGTAGCTTTTACTCGAAGGCACAAGGCGGGGGATCTAGGACCACTCAGCCTGAGAGGACAAAGCATACTGATCTCGAGCGAGGTAAAGTATCTAGGGGTAACATTGGACTCGAGACTTACCTGGAACCGACATCTGGAAAATATCACCAAAAAAGCGGTGGCATCACTTATGATTACCAGACGCTTACACGGGAAACAATGGGGATTAAGGCTAGACATGATGTATTGGACATACAAAATGATGGTAAAACCGAAAGAGAAAAGCGCGATTTCACAACTTGGCAAGATACAAAGACTTGCCAGTCTAGGAATGATGGGGGCAATGCGGACCACTCCAACGGCGGCCATGGGGACCCTCCTGGACCTCCCGCCCCTATACTTTGTGATAAGGGGGGAGGCCAGGCTGGGCGTACATAGACTGCAGCAAACAATCACCGTTACTAGAAGGACGGGGCACTTGGCAATCGCTGATCTTGTGGGGGGAGATGTTTTAAACATGAAATCGGACCACATGCAAAAGCGATACTGTTTTAATAGATCATTCGAGGTGAACTTTCCAAGTAGAACCGAATGGGAAAATGGACCAACAGCTATCAGTAGGCAGGACCAAACCTGGTTCACAGACGGGTCAAAAACTGCAGCTGGTACTGGATCATAGTCTATTCTGCTAGTCAAAGTCAGAGCAAATACTATGCACTGGGTATGTATGTTTCTGTTTTCCAAGCAGAGGTATACGCTATACTTCAGTGCGCCATAGAGAATAATAAGAAGGCCACAAACAATCGGCGGATCCTAATATTGCCGGATAGTCAAGCAGCACTAAGAGCACTAATAAGCCAAGAAGTGTCATCAAGACTGGTGTGGGGATGTCTTGAAGAACTACAAACCCTGGCAGGCCGGAATATGGTAAGACTAATCTGGGTGCCAGGACACAGAGGGATCGAAGACAATGAAAAAGCTGATGAACTCGCCAGGAGAGGATCAGAAACAAAACTAATCGGCCCAGAACCGGCTCTTGGAATACCAAAAAGTATGACCCGGAGCCACATCAAAGACTGGGTTCGAAAAGAACATCGACGTCACTGGATAGAAATCCCCAGGCAAAACCATGGAAAGGAATTTATTGGCCTACGGCAAAATCCCTATGACCCATTAGTCTTATGTTCTTTGAACTTAAGACACTTGAAAAACTTGTGGACAGGCATATTAGGGACGGTGTATTGGTAAACAGCCCACTGCACCCACTAATGTAAAAAAAGAACCGAAAAACTGCTATTCATGAGCAGAGATCGGTTGCCAATCATAACCGGTCTTTTGACCGGCCATGCACCCCTAAAGGTACACCTGAACAGAATGGGTCTGTATATCGGAGACCTTAACTGCAGATTATGCAATAAGGAACCGGAAACAGCCAGACACATCCTGATCAACTGCGAGGCACTGGACCGCAGGAGACTTAGCATCTTTGGGCAACCAAATATAGACCCAGAGATACTAATTGAACACTCAGAAAAAGACCTGTACGGCCTCGTACAGGACACAAAAATACTGGAGTGGCTATCATAAAACCACACAGGCTCAGCACAATAAGCCTGTACAGGCTGCAGTGCTATATGGGGACGTATGTCCGACAGGCCTAGGAAAAAAAAACGCTATTAATGAATTGCTTAACAACCGGTCCATATGCCCGGTTCACTCAGCGGTGTTAATATTTATAGGTGTGGATAGTAGAGCAGATAGTTCGGCGAATATTTCAAAGAATTTAAGTATTGACATTAGGGTATAAATAAAATTTTGAAAAATACCCTATCTAAGAATATTGAGAAACCTGAAAAGAAATTGCATAAACTCAACTTTACCTTGACTTTAGGATACCAAAATAAATATCAAAGATTTTAATTAAGATATTTATTTAAACATTAAATATATTCTCAGACATAGCGGGCACAATAGAAAATTTATTAGATCTCAAACCTATATGAGATTATGCACTTAGAATAAAAATAAGATTCTTTAAAATAAATGTCACCCAAATTATAAGATTATTAACCCTTAATCTTAAGTTCCAAATCATTAATACTCCCTAGATCCTTTTTTATATATATCTGACTAAAATCTGAGTTTTTAAAGTTCTTACTAAGTAACAGATAATCACAGAACGTCTGAAATAAAAGGCCTAAAATAAAAATTAATCTCCTAAATACAAACCATTAAAAATTAATCCCATGGCAGCGATAATATCAGTGGACAGTTAAAAAAGAAATATTAAATCAAATAACTTGACCTGTGAAGAAAATATATAGTCAATGAAGATCTACAGGGGAAATCGAAGTGAGCTCAATTCGGTAACCTGCTTATGAACAAAAACCTAATGTCTTAGTTGTGTAAGACGGTCTACTGTCATAAGGCTGGCAGCAAATTACAGTAAGTCCGTAACATTTCAGTAAGTATACGTAATGGAAAAATGTAAATCAGATAATAACAATAATATTATATTAGCAAGACATTTGCAAACTAAGATAACAACATATACGGTAAGATAGAAAGTCGACATTAAATAATTAAATAACGGTAAGAAACGGTAATAGATACGATAAAAGCTAATAAACGATTAAAAGTAATTTAACAGCAAGTTCCATAAAATAAGGTAAGTAATTATATGACCTACAGTAAGGACCTAGAATTTATATATATGTACGTAATACAAAAAAGTAAATCAGATAATTACAGTGATATTTGCGAGACATTTCCTAACCAAGATAAATTCGTATATACAGTAGTGAAGAAATTCGGTAATATTAATCAAATAACGATGAAAACGGTATTAGATGTGATAAAAGATAATAAACGATTAAAGAGGCATTTAACGGTAGTTTTAAAAAGATAAGGTAAAATATGCAAAATATCATTTGGTAGATAGTGGTCCATTTACATCCAGCACTAGCAAATGAAAGTCCTACACGTGTTGGATTCTATTCTCACTATAATGAGGTATCATTTGCAGAAAATAATTGAAACCTAAAGTATGCGAAAATTGATATTCCGATTAGCTTAAAAACATTCCCAGATTTGAGAATGACATAAATATGTTTTCCACTATTACCAGACGAAGGGTTGTTTCACGTCGTCGAGCTTACGTAAAACGCTAGTGGACATCCCTCGCACCGAGATTACAAGAGCGTAATCTCTAAAATGTTTGTAAATTGTTAAACGTTCGACTTAAATGTTATTCGTTTGTGTTGTCAGCAGAAAAAAAAAACAAAGAAACGGGAAATTGGGTTTCTCATGGTGTTTTCCCCATAAATGTACATCCCTCTATAAAACGCATTCACTTGAGAACAAGACAGGTTAGAACCGTGCTAT
This sequence comes from Pissodes strobi, assembly GCA_016904865.1. Lineage (NCBI taxonomy): Eukaryota > Metazoa > Arthropoda > Insecta > Coleoptera > Curculionidae > Pissodes > Pissodes strobi. Next base: position 39,998 of record MU189791.1, on the reverse strand, counting down.
AAAACCGGTTAATGCATAGTGAAAACACTCTTGAGATGTATGAAGGATCTACAGAAGATGAGGTCACCAATGTTATTCACTCACTGCTAATTCATAATTAAAATGCGAACATCAGCCAAATGTTGTACTTGCTGGGCGGCAAATAGGCGCTGAAAGCGAATGTATGTTAATAATAGATTAAATGAAGCCTGTAGATATTAAATAAAAATGATGATTTGATTTTGATCATGAAAAGGTAGAACGAATTGCAATGTCCAGTAAGTAGGTATATCGCATACTCTCGGGAGCGTATAAGGGAGATCAAAGCAACCCTACTTTGTCATAGAAAAAAATCCCAATGTGCCCCTTAACGGAGAAGATACAAAGTCTTAAATGGTATGGAGCGATTTAGCTTTTCAGTTCTAACTTTTGAACTGGCCCGTAAAATTAGTAAAATTTTAATATTTTATGTAGGCCATAAGAACTCATAGAACTATACAACAGTACATGTTTTAGACCGTAAGGGAAGTTAGGAACGGGCTTGCCAGTTATCACTTTACAAAACTAAAAACTAATTTTTTGGTCATTCCTCTTTAAAAAAAAAGATACTCTACATTTGCTTCGATGAAATTAGCCGTTTCGAAAAAGTTAACTATTTTTATAACATGTTTTTAAAATAATAAATCAGATTACTACGATAAAACAACAGTCTTTGAATTTCAATAGCAATGTGTTATTACTGTTATTAACATACACATTTTTCTAAATTGGCCGATTCGTTGAGTCAACAATGTTGCGCGTAAAACCCTTTTAAATGTGTTAGCAAGATATAATGAATCAAATGGTACCTAACCTTAAGGAGGCGGCCAGCGCAACATGTGTGCTCCGACTTGCTCGTCGGCGTGGGAGTGGGTCAATTATTTACTCTTGACCAGGGCGCCATCAGTTTGAAATAATCAAATCCGCAGAGCCAAACTAGAATATCCTCGGTCTTAAGAATCCATAAGGGCGTTCCAAAATCGACGACTATCAGCTACACAAGGGCGATTCAAATCCAAACGACTATTAGCTACACCTGTTTGGTTGAGGTATTTCAGTGCAAATAAAACAGGTGCAGGTTTAACTTTATTGGCGTTCGTTAGGTTTGACGTTAACGTGTTGTCATATATCTTCCAATAATCAAAATAATATAACTAAAAAACAGGTAAAAGAGCTCAATTGGAAACAAGTAATAATCGATATGCTCATAAATATATAGACAGTAATTTGAATTAAAATTGCGTTATAATAGAAGTGAATTAGATTAGGAATGATCGAACAATTATTAGACACGTTTAGCTATAACGGAATTAACAATATAATACCAAATGATTACGAAATATCAAAATCAAGGTCAACCAAATTAATCAATAATCACAATATACATAAGGCATCTATCGTCTTATCAACTAATAATTAAGAGTTATCAGTCTAATTGTAGCTACTAAAACTTTGTGCGCGTTTACCATGGTAGACGACTCGCAGTTGTACATAAATAAACCTTAAGATTCAATTTATGAGATACCGTTATGTAAAAGTACTATAATCAGACATTTAGTCAGTCAGAACGTCAATGTTTATCATTTACCACAATATAATTTAAATTATAAGAATTTATGAAATATAGCATAAAAAGCACTATGAGCACTAATTTAGTCACACTAGTAAATATAGCAGTTATTTAGATACGCATTGGTAAGCTTCGCTTACACCGTAACAGTTCCAAAAATAATTATATCAATACCACGCAGAAGGAAATAAAACACGCAATCTAATACAACGCTGGAAAATACTAATAAGACGCCAATAATATTAGATAGAAAGATCACAAGTGTAACCTAAACCTTTACTAGTATTCGCCGATATCACCTCCGGCCTTCTGCACGTGGACTACTGCTAAGCACCTTGGGACCCATAAACCCTCAGTGGCATTTGAGGTAATGCCATACCTCTATGGCTACAGTCGGTACCAAACCAATGAAACACAACTAACTGTATTGACTGGTAGCTACTTGGTTAGCTACTTAAACTCTCTCCAAGCTTGCTCCATATACACAACGCCAAGCAAAAACAGCTCCACCAAAAAGTAGCTCCCAAAAAAAATATAGCTCCTGGCAAAAATGGCTCCCGGTGAAAAAAAGCCCTGAAAGAGAACAAGCGCTAAGTATGAATTCTCTTACTGCAATTTCAGGCAGCTCCTCTTTTAGAATACTCTCCACTCAAAGAGTATTTAAAAATAATAATGAGTATTTAAAAATAATAATGAGAGTCGTCTTGCCAAAATGTGAAGGTCATAATAAAACCAATATGACCTCACCCTGCAGGTGATAGACATAAAATATTAAGAAAACTGACCAATAATATAACCACTGTTTGCTCTTCAGACCCCTAGGCAAGAACAAAGCTTGTCCATTTATGTCATTAATATTAAATCTAAATTTACTAAGCTTACGTAGGGCTTTACAAGTTCTCGTAAGCCAAAATTCAAAGAAGAAAAGAAATTTATTTAAGATCATATACAACTTTATACAATATCATACCCTATTATACAGGACGGGTGCCCATAAAGACCAAGAATCAGCTAGGAGTGCTCGACTGCAATTCATACCGAGGACGGTATCATGAACTATTATTCAATACGCTTGTTTTCCCCAGAATATTACTTCTTATGAAAACAATGAGTATAAATAAGTCATGCTATGCCTGGTCCAGGCCCAAGTTATCTTTTGTTTGACGATATTGCATGATATAAATGCAAGAATTAATAAATTTCCAAAAGTAACACTTTCTATATAGCAGTATTGTGCAGTATTACCATCCGCTCTGAGACCCGTTAGAAACTATAATGCAGTAACTCACACTCTGATAAAATAAATCCCCCTGTACAGAAAATAAATGAGTATGTACAAAATGTAAGATATATATATTTATTTACCTAACTACGTAGGGTTTTTCGATGGTAATGACGAAATGGAAGCAGTGCTCTCTCTCCTACAGGCATTCCTCGAGGAAGGAAACGGCGTACTTTGTTCCGGAATACACCGCACGTGGCAAGTCACCAACATAAATCTTGACTCTCAGGCAAAATCCATCCAATCCACAGTCAAGCAATTTACTACAGCAACCCAGCAGCTATGCCACTTTTTACACCGAAATAAGTATAATCTCCCTTAGGGTGAATTAAAAATTCTTAAACTTTTTATCAGGCATACGCACTACCTCCTTGGAAGGTTTACCAAAGAAAGAGAACGAA
>MU189791.1:0-36717 GCA_016904865.1 Pissodes strobi | reverse complement strand
TGCTTTCAATTTATTCCTCTAACAGCTCGATAAAAGGCTCTGGTCGCTCGACAATCATGCAGAATCCAGGCAAGTAAGTAATATTCTAGTCAGCTAGACAGGCTAGAATAACAGACGCAGAATTATGGGTGGAATCACTGACTTTATTTGGCCTCTATCTGTTACATGTTTTCATGCTAAATTGACATGTAACAACAAGACTTAAGTAATAACTATTAACAAATATGCAGACAAGCATGTGACTTATGGACGGACATGCACTCGGTAATTGTGTGAAGCCAAGAAGAATTTATTCTGATACATTTCCAAATCGACGTTTACCGCGCCGAAGAAATTTTGAAGGGGTTGATCGTAGCTTAAGAGAAACAGGTAAAAAGTGAAGTGAATTTAAAAAGTCTTTTGCTAATCTATTTTAGGAAGGATTTGCCGCATCGTGATGGAGAAGATCCTCCGAGAAGAGCCAGGAACCCTCAGTTAGAGATACAATTTTTTAAAGAAATTGCTGAAAATCCTCCTTATAGTGCAAGAAAGCTGTCGGTACAAGATCATGCGATAAAGTAGGTTATTCATAAGTCATTACGCTAATCGGTTTTTGCAACGATTTAAGCAAAATCCTAGAATTACCAGTATTATTTTGTTCACAGACGCAGCTGGTTTCCCCCAAGACGGAGTAACAAGTAGCCATAATTTGCATAACTGGCATGAAGAAAATCCCCATGCAATGGTAGAGACAAGACACCATGGTTTACACGTGGGCGGGGATTATTGGGACCGTTGAAGACAGATTAAATGGTGCCATGTAAATATTTGCAATTCTTTCAACAAAACTTAAACGGTTTATTAGAAAATGTACCTTATAAATTAGACATCAGATGTGATTTATACACAACATCAGTACTTACCAAATATTTTTGGTTATCAATGGATAGATGGAAGTGGGTCTATTTTATGGCCACCGAGGTCGCCCGACATGACTCCATTGGATTTCTTTTTATGGGAAAATTAAAAAAGGCACAAGCCACCACACCAATTCACACCAGAAAAGATCTGATAGAAAGGATAATACACCAATGCAATGAAATTCGAGATAATCCTGAAATGTATCTAGGTACAGGGTGTTCACCCATAATGTCCCCCCCCTTTAACTTTGTTAATTTTTAAGCTACAAAAAAAAATAAAAAACAAAATTGTAGGGCTTTTAATGTAGTTTTTGCACACGTAAAGGAAAAAACAAAAAATTGTGCAGTATACAGGGTAGATCAAAAAGAAACATTTTTTTAAATCTAGCCCCCATTTATTATTCGATTTTTCGATTTTCCATAAAATTCTAAGGATTTTTAATATAACACACTATATGCCTATTCCTAATACTTTAGGAGATATTGACAGTTGAAGTCGCTATTTTGTTTTGTTCTTTTATTTTTTTATGGCAACAGCCACCTTAGAATATAACTTTTTTTAGCTTTTGAAGTCATTGAGGTGTAAATAGTGAGTTTCCTCAATTCGACCTCATTGCTTCGAGTAGTGCTTTTGTAACTTCTGTTTTAAAAATGATTAAAAGAATTATTATTATAATTAAAAATAGCGACTTCAACTGTCAATAACTCCTAAAGTATTAGGAATAGGCATATAGTGTGTTACATTAAAAATGCTTAAAATTTTAGGTAGAATCGAAAAATCGAATAAAAAATGGGGGCTAGACTTAAAAAAATGGTTCTTTTTGATCTACCCTGTATACTATACAATTTTTTGTTTTTTTCTTTAGGTGTGCAAAAACTACATAAAAACCCTACAATTTTGCTTTTTTATTTTTTTTGTAGCTTAAAAATTAACAAAGTTAAAGGGGGGGACATTATGGGTGAACACCCTGTACAGGGTCATTTCGAACATTTACTGAAGTAAACGACATAATCGTTTTTTAACTCTGAATGTGTTACGGGATAGAAATACCACTGCTGTTATGGCAAGAAATCGTTAGGAAGAGGTACGACACATAAACGTAAATGAAATAACTGTTCGGAGATGATTACAGGAGGTGGGTTTACATGCTAGACGACCTGCAACTGGCCCAGAGTTAACTAGAAATCATAGGACAGGACGTCTCCGATTTGTTCAAGAACATCAAAATTGGAGATTCGTGGAATGGAGTAAAATTTTATTTTTCAACGAATCAAGGTTTTGCCTAAGATCTCCAGATGGTCGTCAGAGAATATATCGAGGATCAGGTGAGCGCTTCGAACCAAACCATTTCTCTACAAGATTAAGTTTTGGTAGCGGCTCTGTACTGGTATGGGGTGGCATAAATATGGAAGCTCGAACTGACTTAGTAATAGTTGATGGGAGTACCATGACGGCTAATCGATATATTCGGGACATTTTAGCACTACACGTCATTCCTTTCGCACCCTTTATAGGAAACAACTTCATGCTGATGCAAGATAATGCTCGTCCTCACATTGCAAGAGTTGTTACCCGATACATAGACGACGTACAAGAACGAAAAATGAACTGGACACCACGCAGCCCAGACCTTAATCCCATAGAGCACATTTGGGATATGATGGGCAGAAAGATTCGAAGCCGAGTTCCAGCTCCGAGTAACTTGGATGAAATAAAAGAGGCACTAACCCAAGAATGGGATCAAATCGATCAAAATCAGATTCAACACCTGCTCTTGCTGCATCAGTAGGCGACAGAACCATAATTTTCAGCTGGCACTTTAAAATTTAAACACCACAGAATAATTATCATGACTACCTGTCAATATATTACTTAATTTACAAAGCCAGAGCACCCTTAGTTTTAAGTTACAATTAAGATTAAAAATTTTGATTAAATGTGTAGTGTTTTCTTTAAAAATTCATAACTCTTGAACGGAGAAAGATATCAAGATGAATAAAAAAACACATTGCTAAGAATAAATTAGACTCCGTTGAAAAGCACATTCAGTAGAGTTAAGATTGCAAAATTAATCTACAGGGTGTTACAAACTTAAGGAAAAAAACACACATTTTTATCTTCCTGTATGTTTCAACACGTATACACTTTTTTAGGAAACTGAAAGAAATTAAGTAAAGTCGATAGATATATCTACAATTAAAAAAAAATCATTTAAATCGGACTACGGAAAAAAGTTATCATACATTAAATTTGATCAACATTTTGAATGGATCGAATTTTATGTCGGTGAATCACCGAGTGCTTATCCGTAAATTGAATGCCTGTCAGTATAAATAAAATCGACTGATGTCTTATTGTAACATTCTGAATTATTATTTCACAAAAGTTAATCCTCTCGCAAACCAGTTTTCAGTTCTGTAAAATGATACTTATCAAAATTTTGACCCAACGAGTCAGTTAGTTCCTGACCTGATGATGTAAAACATCTACTGTAGTCTGGTTGTGTGAGACAGTATGGCCTACATAAGATCTTAAAATTTCATTAAATTAGACAAGTCGGTTCAAAAGTTAAAGCCGCAAGGTTGGGTATCCGTTTGGAGCTTTGTATCTCCGTTGCTATACAAATTAGGGTTATTTTGCGCTTTCAAGAGTATGCTATATACAGGGTGCTACAGATTCGTTTCTTTGTATGGGTATCTCGAAAGCCGTAAGAGATACCAGGTCGGTTAAATTGGGGCAAAGTTGCGAAATTTAAGGGTGATTGACATGCTTCGCGAAATTTAAAAAATTCCGTCTACTTCCGGAGATATCCGTAAAAAACTGAAAATCATCTATTTTATTTTTATTTTTTCCTGCCTTTTTTTGAAGAGATAAAGTAAAATAAATATCACATTGTTATTGCCACTTTTTCTCCTCTACAAGCTGGCGGTATCAAATTTTAAATCCGACGTTTCGCTTTCGAGCCCCCTTCATCAACTTATTTTTTTTAAATACGGACCTGGGTTTTTTATCTAATTTTCATAAAGCCTTTGGTCTTCCAAAATCAACGATGTATCCCACTTATCCGATAGTGGTAACAAATATTGTCATAAGTGAAATCGGGTCAGAAAAGATTGCCACATCTCTGTCTAACACATTATCTCTTATGGAAAAAATCCAGATTTATTAATAGGTGCAATACATGGTTGGTTTTAGGAGACCAGAAGCTTTTTAAAAATTAGATAAAAATTCCAGGTTCGTATTTAAAAAAATCAAGTTGATGAAGAGGGCTCAAAAGCGAAACGTCGGATTTAAAATTTGATACCGCCAGCTTGTAGAGGAGAAAAAGTGGCAACAAGAATGTGACACTTATTTCACTTTATCTCTTCAAACAAAGGTAGAAAAACATAAAAAATAGATGATTTTCGGTTTTTTACGGATATCCCCGGAAGTAGACGGAATTTTCTAAATTTCTCGACGGCATGTCAATCACCCTTACATTACTCAACTTTGCCCCAATTTAACCGACCTCGTAACTCTTACGGCTTTCAAAACCTAAAAACCTCACAGACGACGTCAATTGTTGTATCTCGTTTGCGGAAGCTTCATTTTGAATTATTGTGTCTACAGTACCAACGTCAGATCCATATGTTAAGACTCTTCAGAAGGTTAAGCCTGACATGTGCCGAGAAACCGGCCCCAGCAGCTACCTTTGAGATACAATCAAAACATAACTAAGGGTAATTATTACGCAATCTACAATAACATCTGATCGAAATCTAGATCCAAGTGATTGGGAAGACAGAAAAGAGTGAAAATTGGTATCCTAGAAAATATGAGAAAGCGGGAACTTCGATTAAAATTTTGCTTCTTACTCCATAGATCGAAGTATCGAAATTCCGCCTAGAAGTGTGGATGGTAAAACGAGTTATACTTTAAGTAATCATAATCAAATTAGTCATAAAAAATCACATTTTTACGAATCTTAGAGAGTGCGTAAAGTGAGTGTTTTTTGCACGGTAGTAGAAAAAATATGTTTTTCTTCAAACGTCAGTAAATCCGTCATTACTCGACTGTGTAGGCGGCCGTGAAGTTTCGTTTTTCCTCCGCCGGAGCTTTACTTTTCACTTTTCCGCCGGCGGAGGTAAAAGTGTTGTCATAGCAACATAGATACAATACAAACAGACAACAAAATAAGCGTCAACAACTCAAGATTTATTAAACTACAATTTGTATTTATCTATTCAATTTGTGACTGCATTTCTAAAAATCACTAATTTAGGAACAAATTGGTTATTAGTTAATCGAATTTACTCAATAACTGCTTATCAATACGAAAATAAAACGCAATCGGAGACGCAATATAAATAATTATTGTTGACAGTGTCCACTGACAGCTTTATGTTACATTATATTCACCGACACCGGTCTAAGCAAGGCCACCTACGACCGTGGTCTAAGCCGCCTTGCGAACCCACTTATCTTTAATAATAATTAGATATTATTACTATTAAAAAGAGATGTTTTTGCATTAATTTGTCGACATTTGAAGAAAAAACAGCATATTTTATTTGGAGGAAAAGTTACTTTTCATGGCTTGCTCTCTATTACCAGCCTCACTCCGTTCGGCTGTTAAACACGAGCGCGCCATGAAAAGTATCACTTTTCCTCCATATAAAATAATATACTATTTATCGCCTCGGAAAAATTCGAAAATTGTATGAGAGGCCCGTATAACTTAAAAGTTACTAAAACCACGGTATAAATAAGTATAATTTGTACTCTGTTAAAACCTGCATGCATGTACATTTCCTGCTCGAAGTTCAACATGGAGAGCCGCACTTATCTACAATCTATCTGGGTAAATTAATTGTTTTATGACCCTGCTTTCCCGAATATATTTGGAACAACTCCTATTTTCTGTCCCTTCTAACGTTACGGTTCGTAACATTTGCAAAGAAGGAGTTTAATCGAAACTCCCTGAAATATTTTGACCTGTATCGTGATGCCATATATCAGATTCCTTTTCAAGTTTACTCAACGAATAAGAAGATTTATCTATTTCAGGTTCTGTTGGAGTAGAATTAAAGCAGTGAAATAAATGGTCTGGATATATATAGCCAAGCACGGAGATAAACATGAATATGTCATATTTTATAAAAGTGTAGTTATTTCTTCTACGTCTGCTACATATTTTTCTTAGGATGTATACCGAAAGGAAACTCGTGCTGAATATTAAGCTCTTGAAAGTGAGTTATGAAACCAGTGGCGCACCCAGGGGGGGCCATCGGGCCAGGGCCCCTTCAGATTGTATAAAAAAGTATGACATTAGGGCGTGGCACCCCAAATTTTTTTAGCACAACCTATGTTGGGGCCGCCCCAAATATATATTCTGGGTGCGCCACTGTATGAAACCCACATGCTTAATACTTTTATGCTCATGTAAACTTTGCTACCGATTTACTAACTCTGAAGCCTCTCGAATTATAAACCGCTGATGCAATAATACGTCTACAAAAGAACAAATTGCTCATAAAGTCTTAGCCGTCACGTCATGCATGTAGGCCTTTGCCATTTGGAGCGGAGATGTAGGAGGGTGGCTTTCGGGTGGAAAGGAAATCGCGATCTAGGCGCAATTGATTGCAACGTTTCCAGACTAATAGATGTAGTAAAAAACATATTTTCATAAGATGTTCTTTCCTCTTTTTATAATGTGGTATTTCGTAATTTATTTATTTATCTAATACTACTACCTTTTTTGTGGACTTTCCTAAAATCATACAGTGAACTATCGATAATCTGCCTCTCGATGATCGGAGACGCCGGATAATTGGTGGCCGCTGCGCGCTGTGTAGAAATTCTCGTAATCGGAACAAGTAAATAAGTGCTATTTAAATTTCGTGCATTATTACTAACAATCTCTTTAAATACATACATATGTACTAGATACATTATTCATATTATGTATCTATACCTATAGAATATAGACATATTGCTTTTTCATATATATTTAAAATCATACATATGCTCGCCGGATAATTTGCCGATCTGAATAATTGGCAGTACCGCTGGTCCCAACACGCGCCAATTATCGCGAGTCTACTGTACTTTTTTTATAGAGCCGGCAAGAGCGTAAACAAAGATATACGATGAGTTTTCGAATTTTCCGGTACTTAATGGTTGCGATAATCGGTAGTTAGTGATATTTTCTTGCATTGTTCTGAAATTAGAACTATGTATGTGCTTTTAAGTGCGTGAAACTTGTACCTAATATTTCGTTGTATATTTAGGTATACAATTTATAATGTTATGCGTATTAAAACTATATATTTCGGACTTAAAGGCATGTTGCTTTTGTAGCTTCGGCCGTTTGTGTTTAATTGTATGCTTTTATCTTATTTTCGGTTCTAATTGTGTGGTAACTGATACTTAGTGTAACTATGCCTCAAAAATGTTGTATTTCTGGCTGTAATATTTAATGGAAACTATAAAAATAGGCATATGGTTTATGTTTTCAGTTTTCAAAAGGACGTAAGTTTAAAACAAAAATGGCTAAAAGCTACACCCGAGATAACTTTGGGCCCACAAATAACAGGAAAGTATGTGAAGATCATTCTCCTGAAGGTAGTGTAATAAAAAGTACAAACACTGGTTAGTTTTTACAATAGATTTATTAAAACCACGGCTGAAAGGACACTGTATACCATCTATTATTTTAAATTGCCCTAGTTATTTATCAAAAAATATCAAAACACGGCCAAGTAAAAATGAAAATGTCAAAAATATTGATACGTTTGTCAAAAGCCCTTGAAATAAAAACATACATGTTGATAATTTTCGCGATTTTATTGTCAAGGTTTCTGCATTTAAGCTACCAAAGTTTGGAAATTTCAAACAGACTCTCTTGAAGATAGATTTGATAAATACAGGCAAATTGCAGGTGGTCATTATCATATTTCTGTGCGACAGTTATGAGAGACAGAGAATGCACTTAGAATTCAGTCCATATTAACACTTCAGCTTCGCAGTTCTGTTCCTATTAAGTGAAAATTACTCTCAATAAGATTTTCCCAAATTAAAACTAAAATGTGGCAGATGTGCAAAAAAATTGGTATATGACGAACAATTTATTGTTGACGACAAGTTTGATCTCATTAATAAATTAAATCGCGGAGGACTTTTATATTCCCAAGAACAAGTTATAAATGTTATATCTGTGACTTACATAATCTTTAATAAGTCAATAAATGAATTTCAGGAGATATTTCTAGACTTATAATAAAAGATCGTTCATGCTTCACTTAATTTTGGAATATTGTATTGAACAAAAACATGTCTCACATTTCGATGAATGCGCTAATCATAATGGAAAAGACGTTTTAAAAATAATTCTCAAAAGTATTTCCAGTATCCTCTTAAAATGAAGTAGGCTATATACCTGCCTGATATGACCACACTGGACTTCTTCTTTTGGGGTCATATCAAGAACCGAGTCTGCAGAGATCGTCCAGAAAATTTAAATGAACTCTGCGAAAGGATCAGCGCTGAAGCAATACTTATAACACCGGACATGTTGAATAACACACTGCGAGAGTTTTATGATCGACTGGGATATTGTCTGGTCAATAACGACACACACTTTGAACATTTAATTAAAAAGTAGTGTCGTTAAAAAATTATTTTCTGTTACGTATTAAGCTTTTATTAATTTAATTGTTAAACTATTGTGTTAGCCCGTTGACTTTTAATCTCATCCTATTTAAGCGTTAGCTATTGTTGTTTTATCGTTGTTGTTTTACCCGTTGGCTTTTAAGCGCGCTCTAAGTATCTGCCTCTGGTAGAACTTGGACCAGTTCCCAACCTGAATAATGTGTGAGAAGCAACCAAAACATTAAATAAAAAATTAACCTCTTGTTTCTAAAAAGTCTAGATCTTTAGAGCAAACGAAACTCCATGTTGTAATATCATCAGTTTTCCAAAATTTGCATTACATCCTATTACTTCTTTTATTTGAAATTAAACCTGTAAAAAAATTGGATTTTACTAAATTTGGCTCACCTAATTCATACCTATAAAAATAAATGGGGAATACTACGTATAATACAAAACTGGAAAATCTGACAAAAATGAAGAGTCTATTGGTCAATTTCACATGCTCAAAAACTCCCAGATACTGTATTTTGTAAATGCAGCTTTGGCGATTTTGAAGATATTTAAGCCTTCCGGTACTTTTTACTGAAAATGCGTTGTTGTCACATCTCAGCAATTAGTAGAAATAAAATTTGAAGAGTTTCGGTTCTTAATTTCATACACTTAATTTATTGCGATATATACAAATGGGGAGTTCCATTTAAGATAACAAAATGATCACGTGTAGCGCAAATCTGGGATATCTGCCAACAGTGCCTATATCATGGTTCAATTCCACATTGTCGGAAAGTATTTAAGCAAAATGCACCGCGCCTCGGTCAATGGAATCATTTTCTCTGCTTTGATTGGTCGTTTTTCCACTTTCTCCACACTTGACTGAAACGCGGTGCAATTGGCAACGACGACTAAAACGAGGTGCATATTGTGCCACTTTGCCAATGTGCTTTTGTTTAGCTTTTTATTTCATATTGCTCAATTATGTAAATAGTTTTATCGCAATTTGTATGCAGTATAGCAATTTTAAAATAGAATAAAGTTTTATTCTTTTTTTGGTTTTAGTCTTTTAAGATGTGGCATTGTCTTTGCTGATGAACGATCATTGTGTTTTTTTATATAGTTTTTCAATAAAATATTTACTAATATTTTATTGGAAAATTATATAAAAGACACAATGATCGTGCAGGTTTAAAATGCATAATATGGGTTGTAGCCCTTTCAATTTCGTTGGGCCTAAAGTGGAGTTCACACAGCTAAAATATCCCTATATTTACTTTAATTGCCTGCGTTAGATCAAGACCTAGGTCAAGACAGTTATTGAATATAATACAACCACCCTACGGGTAAAGTAAGCAGGTGTTGCAAAGCATTTTAGGTAAAAACTAGAAAAAGCATACAGTTAATTAATATCATATTATGTTGTGCACGTAATATTAGGCACAGCCTCTAAAAATAGTGTGTACGACCAGACACTGGCTATGAAAATAAAAAAACAAAACTTACCGGAGTATTCTTGGTTGGAACGAATGATTTCTTCCTTTAATTGAATTTATCCATTGCTGCCTCAATTCAACTTCTTTTGGAAATGAAAAAGCTGCCACTTTGGGGTATATCTTTATAATTCCCGCTGCACTTCGGGACACAACAGGTTAACACCATGTTTTCAATTTACTCAACACTATTATACACAATTATTTAAAAGTCAATGTTTTTAACTAAGCGACTGAAATCAATACCAATGCTTACACCTACTTTAATTATCACTACATGTACCTAAAACCACCCTACAACTTTTAATCAACCCCTTAATTTACTTCCCCCATACATAATGCTACAATAAAAAGTGTTTAGATATCCTAAGCAAAATTGAGGTATTAAAATCCAGCCTTTCATGTTGCCCTGCTGTAGCCTAAAAAATATCTGTGGTTACCTAATAGTTATTTATGCAACAAGTGTGTAAAGTGACCCTTTTTTTATGAATGGGAATATTGTCGCATGGGCCGTAGGCGAATGCGACAATCCCATGACTAAAAAAAGGGTACTTTACACATGAGTAACATACAAAATTTTTTCTACTACCGAAAAATATATGAAAAAACAAAAATATTATTAAATTACTTTACGCACTAGTGCGTAAAATATATTATTTTACGAACTGCCCTAAATGTCAAAAATATGTCAGATTTACTTTACGCACTAGTGCGTAAAATAACTTATTTTACGCACTGCACAATAAAAAGGCCAATTTTACAAACCTTAGAGAGTGCGTAAAGTGAGTACTTTACGCACGGTGGTAGAAAAAACTTATTTTGCTTGTCTCTGCTATTATATGTAGAGTCAAAAGGCAGTCAAAGTAAATAGGTAACTAGGCATTATTATTATAAAACCAGAAAATAAAAACTTTAAGGGCTTGTTTGGTTTGTTTACATCAGGCAGACACTATGTGAATATTAAAATTTCAGTTATTTAAGATATTACTAGGTATTATGGGCTCTGAACTTATAATAGACATTTGTGGAAACACACATTCTACCAGAGCAATCAGTCAATAACTATAATCTATAACTAATAGTATAACGTAGAATAATTCGGAAGTGTTGTATAGCATAGTGGGGTTAAGAGTTTATTTACAGGAAAATAGGGCAACTTCCTTGCTATTAACACAATAAATTACTTGCTTTGTATAAATTGTTCACTGCAAATGCTCAAATTTCACAATTTTAAACGTACTTTATATTAAAAACTGGAAATATACCATAAAGTGTTGTATAGCATAGTGGAGTTAAAGGTCTATTTTCATGAACACGGAGCAATTTCCTTGCCATTAACACAATAAATTACTTGCTTTGTATAAATTGTTCACTGCAAATGCACAAATTTCCCAATTTTAAACATTTTATATTAAAAACTCGAAATATACTCTTTACAGCATTTATATTGACTCCCTGACCCGGAGGCCATATTGGCTACTGCTTTTCTCAGTTTCAAGGCCTTTCATCCGAGGGTGCCGGTTTCAGTAACAAGTGTGTCAAATCGTACCTGCGCTCGGTCTAGACCAATCAGAGCAGCGAAAATGATTCCATTCACCGAGGCCCGGTGCGTTGTGCTTAAATGCGTCCGGAAATCCCCAGGTACCGAATTCTGTAAATGCAGCTTTAGCGATTTTGAACGTATTTAAGTGTTCCGGTACTTTTTACTAAAAATGCGTTGATGTCACGTCTCAGCGATTAGTAAAGATAAAATTTTGAAAATTTGAGGTCTTACTAACTTTGATCCGCCCAATTTATTGCAATAAAAACAACTGGGGCGTTCTATTTAAGATAACAAAATGACTACGTGTAGCGCCAAACTGGGAAATCTGGCAACTGTGCCGATATTATGGCTTAATTCCGCATGCCCGAAAACCTCCAGGTACCGAATTTTGTAAATGCAGCTTTAGCGATTTTTAAGTTATTTAAGCGTTCCCGTTCTTTTTACTAATCCTGTATATTTCTACAATCGTTTTGCCCTTCTGCATAAAGATTTCTTGCTTCTAGTTCATTTCACCTGGGCTCTGCGTTCTTTTTTATTCTCTTAAGCTTTTATGGTACTACAACTATTTCCATGTGTTGCTTTATAATTTCTTCTTCTATGCTTTGTATATTCTTTCTATTACTTTCGTTATGGAAGTGTTTTATATATATGGCCTTAATACTTGCTATATATAATCTATTGTTTACTTTTGAGACTGCTTCTAACCTAATAGTGCTAGCATCATTTTTTCGAAGTCTTCGTATTCCTTTATGTCTTTAATTTCACTGTCCACCTCCTGAATATATAATTGTGTATTTGTTATGTGCCTGTATCTTCTTCATCCTGACTGGTGTCTCATTCCTCGACGTCGTTACTGATAGCACTCAGTCCATGTATCGTGCAGCGAATAGGTAACATTATACTGAGGCAAACAGTATCCGTAACCTTTTCCTTCTGGCCAATTTTTGCTACTTCATAATTTACTTCCCCCATTTTTCTTACACTGCGCGAATAATTAAAGTTGCGTGATTTGAGTTTTTTAAATTATAATTGAATTGTTTTTTGACGTAGACCATCGGCGCCTCCACTAATTTGTCACGTATAGAATATTTGTAGGTATTTTACTGTTAAGCGACTCGTATGCCGTGACGCCACGCCACAGCTTACCAAACAATCAGCAATCCAACTCTTAAAACTTGGAACGGTATGCGCATTTCCTCGCGCAGGCCGCCATTTTGGGTTAAAATCTATCAAATTCGACAGTGTTGGCTCATCGCTCGTGGTCGTGTCAGATGAGTTGTTTGTGTCAGCCAGTGTCGTAGTTACAGTTTAGGTATATATATTTTCTAGTTACAGTAATAATTAACAGTGTACATACGTTCTTGAACAAACTTATTTTATAATATCTGTGCTTGTGCTTGTATATAATAGAAATGGATAAACCGCGAGGTGGGACACGTTTGTGCCGCTAAAAACTGCAGTGTGAAAAGTTATAAATCTAACTAGAAAATAAGTTTTTATAGGTTTCCCAAAGATGCCATTAGGTAAGTTTTTTTGACAAGCACTTTAAAAATGATGTACTTTTGTGGCCTAGAAATATTTTTCATTAATGTAAGCATAGCTGTTTTTACTGGAATGTAAGTAATTTTGAATGTAATACTTCTTACTATGATATTGTTTATCCTAAAATGAAGATTATGTTACAAATTACCTTAAACAAATTAATTGTTTTAGTAGTTATTTGTGTTTTTAGAGCGTAGAGAAAGAATGTTACCGCGGAGCGCGTCAACCTTTCGAAAATGACAATCTTACTTTGCGCTCAAAAAATGCACAGAACTTTTTCTATAGCCGCATTTTTTTAAATTAAATGCACATTTTTCTCTATACTTATTCTGAAATTTGCAAATGACTTGTCATTTTTCGCATATTATATTCGGGCATATTTAGAGCAGGAGTGCCAGCAACAACTATTGTAAAGCTAGTTTTACACTTATCCAAGTTCATGTCAAAGAACTTTGATCAAAGTTATTGTACAATTTATAGGATGAAGACAAAATTTGACGGCACCGTTTTACACTTGTGAATTTCGTTGACGCCAATGACGTTTCTAAACTGTTACCAACTGGCAACTTACCACATTTTTAGGTTATGCTAAATTGGATATTTTGACTTGATAAATTTGATTATTGTGTTGTCATATAATAATGAAGAAACGTACAGCTTTAAACAGAAATAAAACTGCAGCTCTAGCTATAATTATTGCGGCTGGTTTTAATGTGTGTATGTTGGTACCCCCGAATTTGATCAAATATTTGATGAAAAATTGGACGTGTTCTAATTGCATCAAAGAACTTTGACAAGGCGACCTTGAAGTTATTTGATATCAAAGTCCCGTATTACATTTGCGAAATTCATTCAAGGCCGCGTTGTCAAAGTTATTTGACATGAACTTGAATAAGTGTAAAACTAGCTTAACAAACGCACGACTGTCATTTATTTATACTTTTGGTTGCCATGAATATTCCTAGCACACTCGACGGAAAAAGTGAGAATTTTCTTTCCCATGTACGCTTTAGAGCATAAAATAAGGATGCCGCGGCATTCGCCGATTTTGCGATTTCATTTGAAATTAGTAATTAGTTATTTTGCGCACGGCTGTAGAAAAACAATTAGTGTACAGGGTGGCCCGTTTAAGAGGGGCCTATACCTTATCTCGAAAACGACGGGGGTTGCAAAAAAAAATAAATACAAAAGTTGTTCCTAGTAAAATTATCTCTATTTTTTTTATATTTTTTAATCGACACTTTTTTATATACAGGGTGATCAAACGAAGTTATATTTTTTTCAATGAAACGCCCTATATTTTATTACATTTTTGGATTCTATTTAAAAGTCTAACCATATTTGATGTATGATGTTATACCTCTAGAGTTAGTACTTTCACAGCTATAAACAGTTGAAAATCGGTACTTTGGTTACTTTTCACCATGGTATCAAGAATACCATTAGAGATGGAGCAAAATGAATTCCACGTTCCTATCTTAACTTTTCAAGAGCTAGCTGACGGTACTAACTGGCAGGTGGTACGATGGGTACCAAATCTGGTACCTCGGAATGTGAAATTAATTTTACTTCATCTCTAATGGTATTCTTGCTACCAAGGAGATAATTAGCCAAAGCACCGATTACCAACTGTTTATAACTGTGAAAGTACTATCTCTACATCAAATATTCTTAGAACTTTAAGTAGAATCCAAAAATGTAATAAAATATAGGGTGTTTCATTAAAAAAATTTAACTTTGTTTGACCACCCTGTATATAAAAAAGTGACAATTAAAAAAATAAAGATCATTTTAATAGGAACAACTTTTGTATTTAGTTTTTTTTTTGCAACCCCCGTAATTTTCGAGATAATGTATAGGCCCCTCTTAAAAGAACCACCATGTACAAAATTAACATAATTTAAAACTCATACCCATAGCTTTTCAAACCTTAAATTATATTAAATATTAGCTTCAAATACATGTACCTCTAAATCGCTTACAAAAGGTTGTTTTACATTTATACAAGAGGTATGTACTTTTATGTATAATCAACGAAAATTCTACTACTTTTTTTTGGTATAATATAATAATGTTGTCTTAGGTCAAGCACATGGCTCATAAGTAGTCAAAGAGAAGACTTGTTAAATATGGACAGTGACAGACTTTTCAGAACTACAGGCTTTGCAGTATCCATTTCGAGCCAAAAATGTTTACAAACAGCCAGTTTTGTCGTTTAAACCACAAGGCAGTACCTAGGATTTTTAGAGCATTCGAGGAATCCTCAAAAAATGATCATTCCTATTGTTCTTGGGAGCCCGTTATTTTGTTTTATATAGATACATATTTGATAACAAACCTATGTTATGCCTTAAATAGTTATTTTTGTAAAATAAACCAATATTTCTATGAACTCAGTGGTTTATATTTCCTTTCTTCCCGCTTAAGACAATATCTTATAAAAAAAAACTAAGTATAGGTACCTATATTTAAAACAAAAAGTTGATATCTATTTTTTTGGTTCAGCGAGAATGTAGGTACACAAATATTCAAATAAAAATGAACTAAAACCGTTGATTGCATCCAATCAACGATAAAACTAAAAAAAAAATAAGATATAATATCAAAACTCCAATCCTGTCTATTTAAAATTGAATACTCCTTATCTCGGCCCTGTGTTTTAACCCGAAATGGCGTCGGTCACGTCAGATTTTTATTTCCACTTTGACAGGAGAGTCGGCTAGCTGATTGTTTGGTAAGCTGTGGCCACGCCTTGGTTGGCGTGCGGGATATATAGCTCAGATTCGGGATCGATCTACGTCAGGTGAGAAGAGATGATAAAGAAAGCACTTTAGTTAAAAACAACAACAACGTATATTGGTCAAGGACTGCATAAGAAAACAATAACCATGTTTATTGGTCAGAAACTTAATGAGTTTACATTATACCAGATTATTAGGGTGCGGGTGCCATGTCCTTTCGATTGAAGTATATTTTTGAATTGTTTATAAGTCTTTGGTCACTGTTTTATAATATAGTTTTCTTAAGAGTTGTGTTGTATTTTATTTATGTTTAGCTTTATCTTAAGTACACCCAAAGTTTACACTGCACTTTAACTACTTTACAGATTCTAGTTTGAAACTTATATTTCTTAGAACTTTGACAAATTGATCGTAGATTCGACATTTACTACTGTGGGTAGGCAACTCCCGAGTCCACGAACATATGCCATGCGAAACTCTGGTTTGGGTAGGAAATAAGGTTGCACTTTAGGACCCCACGAACATGTGCTCTGCAGGGAACTGGTTTAGGTGAGAAATAAATAGGTGAGAAACAAAGTCTGCCGAACTGATAGGATGGTTCGTCAGCGTATTTATTTATATAATAAATTGTGCGATCGTTGCACGCCTAAGGTTTATAATCGCTTGCGTTGACTGCTCGCGTTGTTTATAACTTGTCTTTAATGTTTACATAATATTTTCCAAGTTCAAGTGCAAACTTAGGCCAGGGTAATATTTATTTAGTAGTTTATGCATTTTAGTAGTTCAAAATATGCTCTAAGTACTGCCACATTCCTCTATAATTATTTCATATTTAACACGAATTTACATGTATCGTCAAAGGTAGATCGCTTAACAGGGTTTGGGTTAGTTTAGAAATTCATATATCAAAAAGGTTCTTTTAGACAGTATTGAAAAACTCATTGCCATAAATTGCTGTTTCGTTTTAAAGTATGATGTAGCACTGTGTCAAATTTTGATATTGGTTTCTCAGTTTAATTATCTCTCTTCATATGCTGCGTCACTCTTTCCGAATACGCACACATTTTCCTGACACACACTAAACAATATCGAACTAACTTTTATCTTTTTCCGCATAGAAGCTCAATATTTCGACACATTCGTTATCGGCTTATTTCTCTTGAAAAAATTATTTTATTGGAAACAAAAACAAGAGACCATAAATCAGACGAGAAATATTATTTTCGTTGTTCGATAATTGTTAACTCCCACGGTTACTCTCTACCCGCATTTAATAAATAACCGTGTCATTCAAAGTAGATAAGGAAACTAATTTCGCGTGAAAAGCTTTTTTTCCGGTTGATTAGTAATTATTCATATTGTCGGAATATTCATTCTTGACGAAATATAGTATTGCACGAACAATACTCTTTCATTGATATTATATAATTGAATATTGACAGCATTAAATGTTTTCAACATAAATAACGAATATTATAATCAATGCAACTAGATAATAAATAAAGCAACAAATTTAAAAATTACTGAAACATAAATTTTATAAGATCCAGAATAATTCCATGGCTGCGGCAAATAATATTTATATTATCGTTAGGCATCAGCAACCCATAATTCATTCATGACGTGTGCACACGAAGATACAGGTTTGAAAAATATGTGTCTTATCGGAAGTGATCTTGCGCATGTATATCTGGATGTTTCCATTAAATTCGCAATTGGAAAAAAAGCATAAAAAATATTTTGTCTTTTAAATTATAATATGCAAAATAATTTTAAAGTTTAACTCGCGATTCTGAAGTCATTTTTTAATGTTTCTAGTTTCTAACCACATAATAATATGTCGAAGATTCATTTTTTGCAAGAAAATTTTTTTAAAGTGAAAAGGTACGAAAACTACGGTGAGAAATTCAGCATCAAATTTATAACGGTTAAAGATAGATGTATGGTTAATCGACAAAAAAAGTGCCCAAAAGATTGAAAAAGTTTTTGATAAAAAATATATTTTGTCTAGCGATAACGGTATACGTTTTATTATGTAAAGTACTTCAGTGGTGCTAAGATCATGTCCCGCCGCGCGCCGCACGCCTGCGGCGAGCTTTTTCATAAAGGCAACAAAATTCCTTCCCCCCCGCGTCCTCCCACTTTATAAACTGGCAAGCCGCCACTGCATCACAGACTCGTATTGCCTCCTAACCTAAGCCTCTTGAATTATCTTTTCTGTATGAATAACATATTTTTGCCAATGATCTATAGAAATTTTGTTTATTACCCTTTCCCATGTAGCCAGAACTTCTGAAAGTGACTCCTTAAGATTGGAAATATATTGATCGTATTTTCGTTTACATTCCGACCATACCATTTCAATTATTGCATTAAACTGGCAATGATATGGTGGCAGTCGCAAAATTTTTTGTTTTAAAGGTTTAACATATTCATGAAAGAAGTATTTTTTTCACTAGAGCAGTTTCTTTGTGCAATACTCCATATTTGATCTGTCGTGGCCTTTTCTGGAAAGTCAATATTCTCTTTCATCAACCATTCGATCAGTCTCTGCTTTGTCCAAGATTTTCTCAGGATTTCTCCTAATAAACCAGAATGGTAACTTGCATTGTCCATGATTATGAATGACTTTAGGGGAAGATTCGGAACCAGCTGAGTTTTAAACCAGGTTTAGAAATTTTTCCTGTTCATATTATCATGATACGTTTGAATATTAAATTTGCGCCCTTGATGAAGCCATCTTTGGTTCCGGAGTGAACCATAATAACGATGCTTTTAAATAACTAGGTACAGTTTTCAATACAGTCAGTTCTTAAATTTACATTTTCAGCACACATATTTAAATTTTATGTCTGGGCGAATACCTAGGGTCATTAGTTGAAGAAGTGGTGCATTATCTTTCAAATCCAAACCAAAATTTGTTGGATTTGCAATTTCGGGATTTACTAAATTCGCACTCTTCCAGACAATGATTCGGTAGTTAAAACATGTTGATAAAATTGGTCCTCTGTAGGTGATAAATTTCTTAAATCAGATTTACATCAGTGTAGAATAGTAGGTGGGCGCGTAATTTATTTAAATCACCTGTAAATGCTTGCCGACCATACAAAATTTTCACAAAATATTGTACTGAATTTTGGAATGGAGTTAAATTCTGGCTACTATTTTTAGGATAATGTAATAGTGATTTTAGGTCGCTATATTCCTATACTGTAACCACATTTTTAAGGCAATGGATTTTCCTTTTTCAAATAAGAAACTAAGCGTGTCATATCCAGTTAAAGCATAAATACACATTAGTAAATTGCCTTATTACTCCATTTGGGCTTCCAATGAGATTTCTGTAGTTAATTTTCAAATATTGGAATTGGTATATTCCTATCAAATTTATGAAACCATAAGTCCTCAACAGATAATCTGGGAAAAAAATATAGCGATAGTACAATAGTCCGTGATTTGACAAATATTGAACGATGATAAATATTCGAGTGTCGGCGCCTATTTCTTTAAATGGCTTGCGCTACGGCGCGGCACCGGCTCGTCGGCGTCGCGTCGTATCGCGGTGCGGTGCCGGCGCGGCAGGCCGCTCAAGTGCCTACTTCAGGGCCTAAAACGTGTACCGTTATCGCTAGACAAAATATATATTTTTTCAAAAACCTTTTCAATCTTTCGGGCACATTTCTTGTCGATTAACCATACATCTCTAACCGTTAAAAAGTTCCTTCGATGCTGAAGTTTTCACCCCAGTTTTCGTATCTTTTCACTTTAAAAAAGATTTTGACACATTCTCTTACGAAACCTGAAATTTCGATATATGTCGCTACAAACTAGAGGCATTAAGCTTTCAAACTGTGATAAAATGTTTGGGAATATATTGAAAAATTGCCTCACAAACGCGAGTTGAACATAAAATTAAATTAACAGATTATAATTTAAAAGACAAAATAATTTTTTAAACTTTTAGAAATGGCAAACTTAATGGAGACATCCAGATATACAACCAACAAGGACTAACCTAAACTAATCGAAGCTAACTCAAATTAATGGAAAAATAAATCACTTATTTGGTTAATTGTTGTTAGTTTGGGTAATTATTGGATATCGCACCATCATAAAAACCCCCGATTTTTATATTTCTATGCATTATAAAAGTAAATTTAGATTGGGTTAGTTTTGGTTAGCTTGGGTTAAAGGACAACACTTATTGAAGGACGGAAAAATCAGAACCTGTCCAGGTGTTACATAGAAGAAAGACTGAAAGTAGGGCGATGCCATCGATGTCTTGAGTATGGCCACGAGGCCAAGAAATGTAAAGGACCAGACCGCAGCAAATAATGCTACAAGTGCGGAAAGGAGGACCACCAAATAAAAGACTGCAAAGAGTCGGAACAGTGTATGATATACCAGAAAAAGCACAAAGCTGGAACGAGTAAGTGTGATGCTTTCCGCAGAGCACTCTCGGGCTCAAGGAAAGAAAGAAATGAGAAACAAACAGGCTAGGAACCCGTAAACAGAACTAGTCATAAAATGTATGCAGATAAACCTAAACAGGTGTGCAGCTGCACACAACCTGTTGAACAAAAGATGTAGAGAGTGCAATATAGACATAATAGTGGGACAAGAACCAAATAGGAAAAGAACCAATAACGTAATCTGTGATATTATCTGTGATAACTTCGTAGATGTCGGTAACATAACTGTGATAATCTACCAATGTGGGCAGGGATATGTGTTTGTGGAAATGGAAAAAGCAGTGGTGATATCCTGCTATTTCTCCCCAAACGGCGATATCCAAGACTTCGAGAGACTACTAAACCAGATAGAAACAAGAGTACGACAAACATACAAAGGAATTATCATGGGGGGAGACCTAAATGCCAAGACGATGGCTCTTGGATCGAAAACGACGAATCAGAGAGGTATTATCCTAGAAGAATTGCTGGCGGGAATGGATTTACACATACTAAACAAGGGCGAAGCACCAACATTTGCTGGACCAAACGGAACCTCAACAATCGACTTTACGGTTGCCTCACCAGAAATAGGCAGATACATATATAATTGGAAAGTGGAAACGGAACCGGAAAACCTGAGTGACCATCGAACCATAACTTACGAGTTTACAATGGAAGCCAAAGTAACAGAGGAGAAGAGGCTCAGAGGGTGGCACATAAGCGCCAAGGCTATGGAGAAACTAGCAAAAGAAAATAGCACAATCTTCCGGAACAGGAATACGAGGGCATGCAATAAGCATTTTATTAAAGCAGGAACAAGAACGGATAAGTACAAACCAGTTTATTGGTGGAATCAACAAATTGCGGAGAAACGAAAAGAGTGCAACAGACGGAGAAGAGAACTTACAAGGGCCCGAGGACAAACCAACAACGAAAACATCCTGGAAGACTACAGGAGAGATACAAGGAGGCAAAAAGACTTCTAAAGAAGGAAATTGGCAGTAGCAAGAAGCAGAAATGGAAGGAGGTATGCGATGAACTTGAGGAAAACATATGGGGCAAAGCATATAGATCGTAACAAAAAGATTCAGACTTAAAAAACGAAGCCAAATTGATGAAGAGACCATAAACCGGCCAGTCCAAAAACTGTTCCCGAAATCTCCCAAAATACCAGCAATTAGATTAGAGGTACCCAGAAACCAGGTAGTCAAATTCAAAAGGAAGAAAGCCCCGAGACCAGACATTATTACGTCGGAAGTCATTATTATTTGTGTCAAATTAAACCTTGATGTATTTTTGCAGATATACGACAGATGTCTCAGCAGCGGAGAGTTCCCGACTATATGAAAAGCTGCCAGACTACCAGGTGCTGGTAGAAAAGCCTAGAAAAGAAATAAATGACCCAAAGACATACAGGCCCCTCTGTCTGATACATCCTGCAGGAAAACTGTTGGAAATCCTAATCCGAAACAGACTTCTGAATGAAACACACGAAAAGGGTATGATTAGCGAAAACCAGTATGGCTTTAAAAGAGGGAAATCGACTATTGACCACCACAAATGCGTAAAAAAACATATGGGAAGATATTAACAGTAGGGCGGTTAAAAATCGCGATTTTAGGGTCATGATATTGCTGGACATTCAAAACGTTTTTAACTCGGCACCATGGGATGGTATCAGGAAGGCCCTAGAGGACGGAGGGGTCAGTAAATATTTGAGAGCGATAATCAACTCATACCTAGCAGAGAGAAAAATAATTGCACCAAACAACAAAATTTACGAAATGACATGCGGGGTGCCCCACGGATCCATCCTGGGACCCCTGTTATGGAACATATTTTATGATCAAATATTACGCATCGAAACAGAGAAAGGTGTTAAAGTAATTGCATATGCGGACAATCTTGCTATTGTGGTAAGGGCAAGAACAAGAACGGAATTAGAAGACAGAGCACAATATGCAGCCACGATGGTGACCGAGAGACTTGCGGAAATGAAAATTTCGGTTGCAACTAGGAAGACAGAGATGCTCATTATGGCCGGTAGAAGAAAGGTACTGGAAGCCGAGGTTAACCTACATAATACCACAATAAGGACCCAGAAAACGGTAAAATACCTAGGATTATACCTGGACAAGGATTTAAGAATGACCACACATGTCACAAAAATATCAGAAAAGGCGAACCTGATGGTAAATCTACTTACCAGAAAAATGCCAAACGTCGGAGAACCTAAAAGTAATAAAAAAAAATCATACATAGCGCAGTGATATCGGCAATAGTGTACGCCGCACCGATACGGGCCCATGCAATAAAACATAAGAACCATCTTAACACCTTGGAGAGGGTAAATAGAAGAATGGCTATAGGCATCACCTCGACCTACAGAACGGCCTCGATCGCTGCGACTCAGGTGCTTGCTGGATTACCACCAATAGACCTAGCCATAAGGGAGAGATGTGAAATTCACAGCAACGGAAGGCAAAACAAGGGTGAGGCGAGGGAGCAGTTGATTAACGATTGGCAGGCAAGATGGGAAAGATATGAAGGGTTTGCAAGACATTTTGCCAGAGACGTAAGAAGCTGGATCAGCAGGACTGGAGGTGAAATAGACTATTATACAACACAGGCGATAACCGCCAACCGGCCACGGAATATTTGGAACATTAAAGAAGATTAAAAATCCGGAAACAGATGAATGCTGGTTCTGTGGACAACAAGATACGTCCGAACACACAATCTTTGTATGCACGGATGCTAAGGGAGGGAGCAGCGGAAAAGTGCGGCTCAGAAATAACAATAGTAAATGTCGGGAAATTACTTATGGAGAGAACGGAGAACCTAGAGGCGATAATGGACATGATGAGAGAGATAATGAAGCGAAAGGAGAAAGAGGGGAAACGTAGAGAGGAAGTAGGAGACTAGAGGGCAAATTCCCCGAAGTAATGCCTAGCAGCAGTTCCGGGAAGAGTAGGGGAAGGGTTTTAGTGGGTCGGCGCTGGCCGGAGTCCCACACTGCCCTGTGGCGCCTTGAACAACAATTCCACAGGGTGTGCTCAGACATGCATTTCCAATCACTACTATAAAAAAGGGTTAAATTTTGTTAGGTTGAGTTTGTTTTGGTTAGCTTTTGCTAGTTTTTGTTAAGTTCGGTTAATTTTTTTTTAGCTTGGGTTGGTTTTGATTAACTTCGGTGAGTTTTAATTAGCTTTACACACTTTAGGCGTTATGCGGGATAGATTATGTGATTGATTCAAATTATTTTCGTGTATTTATCTTTTATTAAAATAACATTTTTATTGCAGGTTGATGTATATTTGTTAAAAAAAAATAAATATACCCCATTCCTAATTATTGGATAGAGCCTCATTATAATAATTTACCAAAATTATAAAAAGATATGCATAAGATCTTGTTTCCGCTGATGGATTTTCTTTCAAATTTACTTTACTGCCTTAGAAAAGCTAGAAACCTAAAAAATCGCGAATTTCTATAATGGGTCTATGTCCAACTGTGACCTTAGCTTGGATTAACCTATACATAAAAGCGAATCGTATGTTACATTGTGTGTATTTGCATCATTCATCCGAATAATGGAAAATGAAAGGCAACCATTGTACATCATTTTAGTAATGAATTTTGGTAACAAATTTACAGCAAACTTTTTAAGAAGAAATCTGACAACAGCGTGCTTGTGATTAATTGAACGTTGAAGTTTTGGCTACTGACAAAATTTAATGACAGTGACAAGAAGGAGGATACATTTACTTATTTACAAGTAAAATTTAATTTTATTTAAGGGGCCTATCAGTCGCTTTGAGTTAGAACCGGAATAAAACGTAGGCCTCTTGTTCTACGCAAAGGTGTTCCAGTTAATATTTTCAGACGTGCATTGACTATATTTCTAGTGCTTTTTTTAAGTGGTTCGGCAAAAGTAATGGCGAGTGTAGTCGAGAAGACTTAACTATTGAGAAGCGACAGAATAGTGTCAATCTTGTTGCGCATGCGCCACCGTCACGTCCATAAATGTCGATATATATATGTCATTGATTTGGGTGTCTGGTCGGACTCCAAACTGATATTTCAGGAACACAAACTGACCTTTCAGGAACACATTCAACTCAAGACCGCAGCGGCGCTCAGTGCCCTTTGGGCTTGCCGCAGGGCGCTGAGAGGGACCTAAGGACTTAGGCCGAAAACTATGTTATGGATCTACAGAACGATGATCGCTCCGATGCTCATGCACGGATCGGTCGTTTGGTGGCCAAGATCCATGAAAATGGCGTCCAGACTAGTGCTGGACACATTACCGCGATATGCATGCCTCTGCATCACCGGGGCTATGAGGACGGCGCCCACGAGGGTCCTGGAGGTGATGGTGGGGTTGCCTCCGTTGGCGGACCGGGTGAGGCACGAGGCAGCCAGAGCAGCCATGAGATTGGCTGATGCGGGGATGTGGAGTAACAACGGATCCTGCCAGGGCCTTTGTGGTCTATGGCGGGGCTTGTCTGGGGACCTAGCATTTCTGTGTATGCCAGGTGACCCGATGGTTCCTGAGATAGGCTTTCCCGAGGGGCTGAATTTCCTCTTCCCTACAAAGGAGGATTGAATGGAGGGAAGGACGGGAACCTGGGATGGGCTAGTCTGGTTCACAGACGGGTCCAGAATGGGAACACTAACCCATATCATCTACTTACGGAATGCCCCGCCTTCGCGTGGGCAAGATTCAGAATCTTTGGCGCGACGTCGATCGAGCCAGATTCAGTGCGTCGTGTTAGTCTGAAGGAGATGTGGGCTTTCTTAAGGAGGACCGGCATCCTGGAGGTCCTCTGATGCGGACTGGGGCCACAACGGGCCCAATTGGTGGCCTAAGTGCAAGGCCCGCTAGAGGCCACCCCTTCTGATGCTGATACTGATACTGATGTCATTGATGTCGACCGATCAGTTGTTTTGTAGTCCGGGTGGCAATGTTCGTGTCGCTTATAGTGCATTTTTTAAAGCTTTGTATTTTCGCTATATTGTTGTTTTTTTTCGATTGACATATAATAATAATTATAGGCATGTCGAGTTCGGATAACGATTGTGTCTATCAGGGATTTTCGGTTGTTACTGAGCAAGAATTTGGCTTATTTTCGTTTCCAAGAAATTCAGAACTGTAAGTGTTTATGTTTATATAAATTATTTCTTTAAACTATTTAAAAAAAAATATCCTTTTAGGTAACAGTCGAGTTCTAATATGTTAATGAGTTGTCAAATTCATGTTTTTCTACCATTAGGTTATTCTGAAATGAAAATATTGAACTTGATACTAATAAAATAATACAATCTTTTTCTAACTTTAGCATCAGTTAAGAAATTCACAACATTTTGAGTGACATCGATACTTTATTATTAGAGAGAATATCATGTTTTATAGCAGGGCATGTTTAGTGTTGTATAGAAAAAGACCAAGTGTTCTATTTTCTGTGTCACATAAGTAGTGCCTACAGTGAAATGTCTCCACAACGAGCACTAGCAAGGCTCTCATTCATTCCTTATTGTTTGAAACGTAATGTGTGTGCATAATATATCGTTTTAGCAAACGTTTCAGTGTGGCCCGGAAAAAAATTGGAAAGTCAAAAGTCAAAAAATATGGTGGTTATATTTTAGGTTTCAATAAATTTTCTGATATTTATTTAGTATTCTATTTGCTATGTTTAATTCATACACCTTACGACCATCCTATAAGTTTAAGAAAGTATTTGAAGGTTCTCAATATCAAATTGAAATTTTTAAAAGATGCTTTACCGTCATTGTCTGAAATGAACATTTTTGATAAAAATGGCAAAAACAAAACCAACAGGGTAAGATTTTCAAAATGTTGGGCTGTAACAATTCATGGGCTGTGGAAAAAACTTTCAAATTTTAAATATTTAAATCCAGACTGCATTGAAAACATTTCTGGAAGTGCCCGGCAATAAAGCGGTAACCATGTTAATCCTACCTCAATAGAGTTTCAGACCGCCTTTCGAAAGTTTTTTTGGCAAAGTTGTGTCCATATAGACCAAATGAACTGTTAAGAAGATTTTGATCAATTGTTAATTAATTTTGGTACCGCAAATGTAGCTGAAAATATTGTGAATGAAGAACATCAAATAACTAATGCGATAATTCTACCAAACTCTAGACGTTTCCAATTTATTAACCCATTTTAGAACTTTCACAACAGAAAATAATACTTATGGCGCGCTTAAATCTCCATAGAATAATTTGTTAAGGTTATTTATCAACTGGAAAAAATATTTACTTCAATGTTTGAAAATATTACACTTGGAGACGGAATTTATCATCAATTAGTAAGCCTAATGGAAAAGGTGGAATTTGTACATCCTTGTTTTTCCCAAATTCTCTATTGTGAAGTTTTTATTCGGTTACAAATTTTCTATACGTAAAATATTCTAATAGAGATTTACAAACATATAAAAATGAGAAAAATGTACTAGAAAATTTAAGATTCTATCGCATTTATAAATAATAGCCCTGTTTTAGGTTAATCTGTATTTTAAAAATATGTAAACAATAATTGAAAAATAATTTGTATAGTATTTAAAAACAATACTGTTACAGAAATACATATTTTCTCTTACTGAGTGTCTTTGCTTTCTTTTTCCATCCTATCCCTAATGTATGATGTAAACTATACATATTATAAATCTACACATAAATATATCATATTATTGATAAACCCCAACATACATGCAAATAATAATTTCTTTAATAAATCATTTCGATTTATTTACTGATTCGTGAAATAATTGCTCCCGTACTACAAGATATTATTCGAGGAGGCAAAATCGTTGTCGTTTCTGATATTATGCTGCTTAAACGTCAAACGAGAGCCATTCAAGATCATCGAAAACGGTCCCATCGAGATCAAAAGAAGTTCGAAGATGCCGCTGTCGGCTGTTGTTTCTCAACATTTGGTCTTTTCAGATTGTAGGGCACCAATAAATATGAAGACAATTATTTGCTTACATGGGTTTTCATGGTTTGCGCAGCATATAATGGTATAGACTGTATTCTGGACGTTGGCGTTGTTTAGAATCAGTGAATATTTCTTTTAAGTCTGTAATCGAATGGTTGTTGAACTAAAAATTACCAAGTTGATCTTTTAACCACTTCTCAAAATTTACGGTGTTTATATTATCGAGATAATCACCTGTTTTCTTACTATATTTAAAAATTAGGAATGCAGTTGTCACAAATCCATTTTTATATCCGGCATGCACAATAACTCAATGCATCTCACTTCCAGTTTTTTGGAATTACTGTATTTACTACCATCTTCTCACATTCTTCTATTCCCACAAGCCGGTTTCTATATGTTTTCTTTTTTAGCCACTTGATATTTACTTAAAAATAAAATTCACTTTAGTCTGATTCCAGGCATTTCCAATAAATGTTTTCTTCCTTCCTCTTTGAAGCTAAAGCGCATTTTCTTAATTTCCAAATATAAAGAACTTTTTGAGATCTTGATTGCTGGTAATTCTTCAATACATTGCCGGTAAATAGTTTCTAAAGTAATGTGTTCCCATCGAGCATACATTTTTTAAATTACGTCCTTTAAGCAATGCAGAGTATTCTTCATAATTCGAGTTTTGCTCCGACAAAGGTTTCCAGATATTCCTTCTAAATTCGAAATCCTTTCCTCTGTTTGGATCTTCCAGGTTGTATAATGTCTTTTGTGGAACTTTTAGGGCTTTGGAGACTTTTTAAATTGTCTTAAACCAAGATCTTAAAGGATCTTGTTTTAAGATCCCAAAGGGTTTGTCTATATTAATAGCTTACATTTAGCCTGCATGAGGTTTAACACTTTAGGCTGACTTGTAAAGTGTTTGCTAATTAATTTATTCTTCCTTAATTTTTAGAATGATAATATTTGTTTTTGTGATTTATTGTGCTACACTATGTCATTACTTTACGCTACTAATTTGTAATTATTGCATCTAAATATCTTCGGTTCTCCCATAATTTAACGATATATGACATGCTAATAATAATGTTCCATTTAGAGAGCACCGCAAGGGAAAACAGCACTCTAGCAATCCGAGATTTGCTACAATGTTTCATTACTAAAAAGTATTTTTGTAATAATTATTTCATCTAAAGATCTGTGGTTCTCCCATAATTTAACGATATATGGCATGCTAATAATAATTTTCCATTTAGAAAGCAAAGCAAGAGAAACCAGCAGTATATCAATCAGATAATTGATACAATGTTTAATTTCTAAAAAGTATTTTTGTAATTATCTCATCTAAAGATTTTCGGTTCTCCCATAACTTAACGATATACGACGTGCTAATAATAATTTTCTATTTAGGCAGCGGGAAGCAGCATTATAGCAATCAGAGAAATTCAAATATTTGCGTTCGTATTCAAGTATCTTGTGCAGCTATCCGCTTACTTACATTTCCCAGCACAATGTAAGTAAGATTAATTGAAATGAAACTGACTTTATACTTAGAAGCTTAGAATTCTAGCACAATTTAAACGAAATTAAATCTGCTTAAAATCTTATTTTTTTGTAGAATTTTCCATAATGGCTTTTAAAATTCAAAGTTGCCCACTTTGTTATTTTAGTTAAGTAGTTTGGATTATTTTAAACTGGTCTATTATTTGAATATGGATTTTTTAGTTAGCTACATATTATTGGTATTAATTAAATATAGAATGGAACTGAACTTTTTGGCTAGTTAGATACAGGACTGTTTATGTTTGTTTTCCTAAATTGTCATTCCAATATCTTCGCATGTAATATATCCCCTCCAGTATCTGCATATCTGGCAAGATGTGACCGCATTTGGCAAATATTTTTTACAGTATTCGTCATATTCATTTTAGTCTTACAGTTCTTATGGCGGAACGTACGTGTCAAAGCCTTAGGTGATGCAGTACTCTTTCCCTACATTCTGGTTTTAGATTTATGGGGATTATCGTAGACCGAAAGTCCTTTAAAGTCTCTTAAGTCCGCCAGTTTGTGAATTTTAACTTTGTCTGGTTGACAATAGTAATCCTCTAAATACACAATTTTCTTTAAAGTATATCCTGAAGAGAAATTACGAAAAGAGGTGGTCGTTTTTGAGAAATTATCTATAATGAGCTCCTTGAAAAACCCGGTCAGTAGTTCGGCAAACTAACTTTACTTATGTAGCAACAAGAAATTATTATATTATAATTTAAGGGAGACCATAAAGCTACAAACACAAATATTCTGGAGATCTTTTTGAGGTTGCATTGGATGTAAGAGGGTGAACGCACAATTCGATCGTTAGCATACTGAGTGCGGTTCTAAGTATTATCACTTACCATCTAAAGCGTTGTTTGAGCTTTGTACTGAATATTATGGAACGCATTAGTTTTTAATTCAATCCCGCTCCACTTTAAGATTTTTTGTTTTTGAGTCGCTACCATTCAACTTCTTTAAAATAAAAAATATATCAAGCTCATATTAATATCAGCAACACTATTCGTTCATACCTTTCGGTTGTCTATAATAATTCTTGAGCTGCTGGTGACATTATACACATTTATATATTATTCGCAATAATATCACAAGGAAAGCATTAAAGTTTTTAATGGATCCACGTGGTTAATTAAAGGAACCCGAATGACTTGATTTCGCTATCTTCGATGGTGGTATGCAAATATGGTAATGTCTGTAAGATTTATATTCACAAATTTAATGTATAAGATGGCTTCGTTTTATTTAATATTTATTATATATTGTATCTGGAAAATTAAATGGAAAATAAATACAGTATATTTTTTTATCTGTGTGCTACAGGCCACGAAATGCTAAGGCCCACGATACACTGTTTAGGTGTATCATCATCATCATCATACATTTATTTCATTATTAACAATTATATAACAGCATGTCCTAATATATGAATACGCCTTAGTGCTAGTTAAACTAGGGCCTGTTGTTGTGCCTGGCGTTGTTCGGTCAACACCGTGGCCAACAGGACACGACGCCCTTAGGGGGCTAATGTTACCCTATTCATAAGTTAGGTGTAGCAGTGCTACGGGTAGCTCGATCTTTCCCTGGGTATTCCCTACAAAGTCGCTGCAGATAAGTTGTTGGCCGGAGCTATATTGATTATACTACTTTTTGCAGTCTGTTGTTTAGTTACCAAGAAATTATACAAGGAAAACTTGAGAAAAACCTTGTTTCAATGCTCTCATGGAGCAGGAGATCATAGGATAAAATGACACCACATTATGTACAACATAGACCTAATACTACTATATACAAGTAAAGACTTAATGATATAAGTCTGCTCCTGTATTGTAACAACTTCAGATCGTATAGGTCGAGCCCCGCGGATCAGGCTGCGGAGACACGGATGTTTCTGTGGTTGGAAGTCAAGTGTGAATGTATAAGGCGCAGCTGCGTATTTATAGTACGTGCAGCACCTTTAACAAGCCCCGCCCCCCCGTGACCGAACACGGTGAGTGGCAGGATCGATACTTACCCGCGGAGGCGAGGTGTTCCTGTTCTCCTGGTATTTTCATTTTTCGTGTTTTTCGAAAATTGGATTAAATTTGGTAAAAGGGTGAGATTAATGTTGTTATTGGTATTATTTAATGTGTCTTCTGAATTGGGCTTATGGCGGCCTTAATTGCTTGTAAAATAAAGTCAGCTCTCTGTATATAGTGCCATGCCTAATGGGGTGCTCGGGGTCGAAGCGTTTATCTGCGATGTTTTCAGTGAGCGGCGATCCCTTGACTTGGTGCTCAAAGAACCTACATGCGAGGCCATCAATGTATTCATCGACGTATTCAACGCCAGACCACGCATGCAGGTCCTCGGTTCTAACGCGGTCGCGAAAAGTCAAGGAAAACGCCGCCCTCAGATAGCTATTCTGAATTAAACTGCTCGTCAAAAAAAACGACGCACCTAGTTTTTTGGACAATATTTGAAAGCTCGTTATTGGAAAACTACTCAACCGATTTTAAAAAACTTTGGAAATTCTGAATAGTTGATTCTTTGACTCTTGTGACTAATTTTTGGAATAAGATATTTTGCACCTAACATATACTACAGGGTGTTAAAGAAAGAGATGTTTTTTTTACAAAATTTCAAGTTATCTCCATTTATGGGGTAGTTGAGATTGATAGTCGTAATACCTCTCTTTACTTGCAGTTAGGTAATACCTCTTGACGTTTTTGAGATTTTGTGGATATCTTGGCTAACTACGATTATATGGCAATTTTTCGAAAATTGTCGTTTTTTTTCCAGCTTAGTCCCAATAATGAGCAAACTACGGAAGGTATCGACAAATTGTGAACACGGCGTCTTACGGTAGGTCACATGCTACCAGTTTATGTACGTTGCGTGATACGTTAAACCAGAAAGTTCAAATTAAGGGATATGTTTTACACAAAATCATTTTTTTTTTGAAAATTCAAAATAAAAATTCAAACCAAAGAAAATTATACTTGTAAACTTTGCGACCTTAATGCCATGGATTATTAAGAATGGGGTATTTTCTCGAAACGGTTTTTGATTTTTGGTGATAAATCAGTCAGTTGTCAAAATATGGTAAAATAAGGATATTTCTTATCATTTCAATTCTTAGTTATTCTACGGACCATTTTAATAATATTCGGGGCAGGTGGGTACTTAAATAGGATCCTCCGATAAAAAATGATTTCTTTTTTTACCATTTTACTTTTTCAATCACCCTGTATATTCTGGGGATGCAAATGTACCCCTCAACAATAGGTTTGAGGTCCTGTCAGATATTGACGACGATAACAGTAGCGTGCTCTCTAGCGAAAGTACTAGGAAGCAAGTAAGAAAAACCAGCACACGACCAAAGAAGAAAGCTCAAGTGCCTCAAAAAACAAAAACAACCCCTCCACCGCCTGTAGTCCTGCAAGGAAAAATACAATCTCATAAAACCTTGCAGGATGATATGCAAAAATTGCATATATTAAAATATACAGTCAAATATGCGAAAAACAGCACTATCATATTCTTCGAGACAGATAAGGACTGGGTAACTTTTAAAAGAAATTGCGACAATGAAAAGTTACAATATCATTCATACGCCGACAGAAACCAAAAAACCCACGCTTACGTCATGAGGGGGCTGGACGCCGAAATTAACATCGCCGACATTAAGAGACATCTAAATGACGAGTATAATCTCGAAGCAAGAAATATCTTCCTCATGAAGAAAACTAAAGTACCACTATACCTGATCGTCCTGGACGCCTCAATTACACTAAAAAGGCTCCAGCAAGAAGTAAAGGTACTCATGAACGTAAAGATTACATGGGAAAACAGAAGAAACGTTAAGCCCATAATACAATGCAGACGCTGTCAAGGTCATGGACATTCCATGACCTACTGTCAGAAGAGCTTTAAGTGCTCAAAATGCAGTGGGAGCCATGAAATTACGTCGTGCACAAATGACACAATTAAATGTGCAAACTGTGGAGGGCCACATAGAGCCATCGATCAGGAATGCCCTGTCTACCTGTTTAAAATCGAACAACTAGCAGCAACCACCAAAAAGCCACAGAAAACCTACGCTCCTGCTCCCTTGCCCGTCACGCCGGCCTGGCAGGGGCAAGGGCGTCGAGATCAAGGCCGGGGTAGAAATGGAAGAGTGGAGCAGCAACCCCAGGAACAACAGAAAACAGAAAGAAGACCACCACCCCCAAGGGAAAACTACGAGAGCGATTTTCCCAACACATTAAGGGCCTCTCCACAAGCCGCGCCTACCAGGAGACCAGAAACTGCAAACGTAAACGCTAACGCAGTAAGTGGCACTCAAATAACCGATCAATTCAAAAACCTATCTAATGTTGTGACAGAGATTAATTCGCTAGTTAATATAAGCGAGCTATTCTTTGCATTGGATGAATTTTGTTCGATGATCAAATCATGCAACAATGACAAGATTCAGATAATGCAAGGAACGATTCATTTCTTCTCTACTGAAATCTTTAAGTATAACATATAAATGGCTTGCTATAAATGTTTGTCTATAATGTACTGTCCTGGAATTGCAACGGCATTCGTGATAAACATGGCGAATTTAAACATTTCTTGTACAGCTCCAATTATCAGATTGTTTTCTTGCTTGAGACGCGCCTCGACCCGGACTTCAAATTGAAGTTCCGCGGGTACAGTGTCGAGCGCTGGGATAGGCCCGGACCGGGGGGTGGCGTGGTCTGCCTGATACACCGGACACTAAGAACAAAAGACGAATGCGTATAAATACGCGTATCGAGCACGTTAGCATCGTGCTGGACGGTGGCCGGTGTATCAGCGGCGGGTACGCGCCCCCTGCCCTTCGTATATCACAGGCCGACTTTTTAGCCCTTCTACCGCCAAACACGAGGTCTGTCCTTGTGGGTGATTTTAACGCAAAACATATCTCGTATGGCGATAGCGCTACCACCCACAAGGGCACCATACTGCGTCAACTGCTCGAAGACAATCTTGATATCCTATATTTAAGAACACTTCATCCTACTTTTTACCGTGCAAACTGCCGACCTTCACACCTGGATGTAGTGATCGCCCGTGGGATGCCTGACATTTCGGCACCTAAGGCTATTAATAGCCTAAACTCGGATCACCTTGCAATCAAGATGTGCCTGACTCGCGTCAGGCGGCCGGAAGCCATTGGGACAACGATCTCATACAAAAATCTTGATTGGAAGGCGTTCCGGGATAGGTTAAACGAGGTGACAGTCATCCCTAAGCAGATCGAGTCCATCCAGGAGTTAGAGGCCGAAGTCGACACACTAACCCGAAATATCCAGCGCGTCAGGGACGCTATGTGTCCGGTAGTCAGGAGGCAATCTTTTTTAGAGACGCTTCCTGACGATATCCTAAACTTGATTAGTTTTCGGGACCGTATCAGGCGCAGATGGCAGAGAAACGGCGCCGCTATCGACAAACAAAGGGCCAACGCTCTAACGGATGAAATCAGGAGAAAGATCCGCAGTCACAGAGACGCGGTTTGGATGAGCTTCGTGAATGGGCTCGGCACAGCTGACGGCTCGTTATGGCGATTAGCGAGACAGGTCCGCAATACTAAAGCGCAAATGCCTGCCATTCGTAGTAATGGACAGGACATAATAGGAGACGCAGATAAAGCTGAAGTATTCGCGGACTTTCTCGCTGATGTCCACGGCGAAATACCGGACACTGTGCCATTGCACGCCCGTATCACGGAGCAAACTTCCAGGTTCACGGGAAGATCATATCCGATACCGCCCTCTGTGATGGGAAAACTTCTTGTTAATCCGTCAGAGATACGTGGCGTTCTACGCCGTCTGCCAAAAGATAGGGCTCCGGGACCCGATCAAATCCCGTACCTGCTCCTTAAAAACCTCCCCTCCAAGACCATTGTACATTACATGCACATAGTGAACGCCGTAATTCGTCTGCAACACTTCCCTAGCTCCTGGAAGGTTGCGCACGTAATACTGTTCCCCAAGCCCGGGAAAGATCCTAAAAGCACCGCATCCTACAGACCGATATCCCTTCTCAATACGTTGGGAAAGCTTGCCGAGAAGCTCTTGCTGCCCAGGATCAGTGAGGCAGCCTCGAACCATCAGGTACTGCCGGCGGAGCAGTTTGAGTTCCGCAGCGGGCATAGTACTAATATGCTCGCTGCGAGAATAGTACAGGACATTCTTGACGGATTCAATATGAGGCATAGCACGTCTCTACTGCTCCTGGACATAGAGAGAGCGTTCGACCGAGTGTGGCACGACGGGCTGCTGTATAAGCTCTTCGCGGAGCTGAGCTTCCCGTTACATACATCAGCACTGATCGCGTCATACTTGGCCGGACGCACCTTCTCGGTACGCGTCCACAATTCGGTCTCGACTTCGAAGCCGTTACATGCGGGGGTGCCTCAGGGAACGGTATTATCTCCGCAACTTTTCAGCTACTATATAGCCGACCTTCCATCCCATCCCGATACCTCCCTGGCGTTTTACGCAGATAACACCGCCCTTTATTCCCATGCCTTCACCGCACAGGAGGCAGTAAACAACTTAACTGAACACATGGAACGCATATCAACTTTCTATGAAAAGTGGAAAATTCGGTTAAATCCAAATAAAACAGAGTCGGTTCTTTTCACTAAAAAGCAAACACATATTACAGCGCGCCCAATAAGGGTGCAAAACACCCCTATCCATCCCAAATCCTACGCTAAATACCTAGGAATCTATCTGGACAGGAGCCTTACCTTTTGCCGCCAAGTGGCATACATACACGAAAAACACCACTGCATTTTCGAAAAGTTGAGGCCTCTTGTCCGGAGTGGTTCCTACCTAAGTCCCGGAAGCAAAATCACATTATATAGGTCCATCATAAGGCCATACCTACTGTACGGGGCACCTGTCTGGTGTTCGATCGCGGAGAGTCACATGAGAAGGATTCAGATTATCCAGAACAAATATTTAAGGGCGGCTTTCTCGGCAGGGCCGCGCACCCGGATCAGCGACCTACATGCTTGGTCAGGCGTAGAATACGTCAACGAATATATCGACAAACAGGCATGTAGGTTCTATGATCTGGGAGTGCGCGGCTCAACGAGGACTGCTAACCTGGCGACCTTGAGGTATGACCCGCGAAACGTTCCCAGACATGGCCCGGTACACAGGAAGACAACGGTGTACTACCTGCAACCCAGGCCGCCTTAAACGATGGACATATTCCCATCCCTGATCCTAAAAGTCCCTTCAAACTCCCCCTTTTGTGCCCCTGGGGCTCTCGAGAAATCGAGACCTACCAGGAGCACAGAAGTAAACCCATCCTGACCCACCGATTACTGGGGAACCTAGTCGAGCGGTGGTCTAGGCGGACGCACGGTAAACTGAATGGACCGGAGAATCGAACACGATTGAACGATCGACCTGCCTCCTGTTCCCCTGTTCCGTGCAAGCGAATTACGGCTACATGTAGCCAAACGTTACGATGTTGGTTGCAATCCTCACCTCACCGAGATTACGAGGGTAATCTCTAACCTTTTATGTGACGTTTAGTGTGTTATATGTTGTATTGTAACCCATGCCAAAGAATCGTGGAGTGGGGTTTTTCACGCTGTTTTCCCCATGTTACCTTTCCCTCATCTTCCCTCTTTCCTCCCCTCAAAAGCAAGCCATCTATTGTTATGCCTATCGCAGACCAACAACGCAACATTCTTGAAGGGCTCAGCCCAAGTAAGACAGATCGATCATTTGAGTGCCGCTGAAAAACTACTGTCAAACATAGCTGGCATTATACCTGCCAAACTCTGTTAGGCGTGGCGTGTCGAGGGGCCATTAGTGGCGCTATTGAGAGCGCGCGAGGGGCACCTGAATGCCACCTTTCCGAAAAGCTATGTATAGTAGTTCGT
>MU189790.1:30045-48866 GCA_016904865.1 Pissodes strobi | reverse complement strand
AGCTTCACTGTACAGGCAAAAAGTAGTACCTCCGGTGAAGGCGCCGGGCACCTGTAGCAAAAACCAGGTACCGGCTTAGCCTCGGTGGTATAACTGGCAGAGGCCTCGATTGCCCCGAGATAAAACTGTCAGTGGTATAGCCCGGAGGAAAAACCCTGTAATATCGCAATACGAATTAAAGAAAGCCCCTTATTTCAATGAAGAAAAACTATAGCTCCTGCCAAGCTTTAAGATAGATTAAATTTGTTAATTAATTTATTTTTTCTGAATGATTGATATGATCGCTTTTAATCTTTAAATATAAATCAAGCAGTGACAACCAATCCTTAAGATAGCTTTCAATAATATTATTCCTCATTTATTCATTTGTTTATCGGGTTGATCGATATAATTATTGTGGCCTGTTATCAATACATATTATTATCGCTACATTTATAATTGGTGCAGCTACTAGTGCACGCATACGTATATGTAATAAGCTTAGGTAAACCAAAATGATCATTTCGGATTGTAGTGTTTAGAGCATTTAGGTGTAAGGCATACAGTACCGAGTTAACAACAGAATTGGTCTCACTACAATCAACATATTGTACCATTATTATTATTAATTACTTAATAGTCTTTGATATTCCTTTGCCTGTTAAATTCAACAATTTTAATAAACTTTTTCTAAAATATTCTCCTAAATAAAATCCTTGTTACCTTTAAATTGCAAAAATTTCACTGTAAGATTATTGCTGTTGAGGGGAAAAAACTTAGAAGCCAATAAATTGATCCCTAAATTTAAATTGTGTTTTCTTGTTAAGATTGAGTTCCTTTGTTTGATAAGCGTGCCTAACAACCCGGAGCTCTTCCAGTTTAGTTGGTAAGAACTGGTGGCGCTCTACGACTCAACTCCCGGAGCCGGGTATTGCAAACACGGCTCTCCGGTGTTAGGTTTGTTTTTAATGAAAATCTTTACTTGCTTACCTTCTAACTTTAATAAGAAAAACGTGTTGCACGGTGACTGCTTTGTAGACGACAGTTTTTTTTAACAATAAAGCACATTTTGACCTGACTTAACTAGTACGAATTTCGGTAGCTTGGCAAGTTCTGTCTCCGATAACAATACAGAAATGCTTTTCTAAAGTCGGATTTATATGCAATATAGATATGGAGAATATCCAAGAAGAAGATAATATTCTGATCTCCCAATTGTTTCCTACCTACGTTTTTGTTGCATATAATACCATGTATAGTGTGTATTTTATTAAATTTAATTTAAATTTCTTTCTTTTGTAAGTTGATGCGACAACTGAGTACAACTGTTATATAATTAAAATTATTAATGAATACACCACATAAAATATTCCTCAAGGATGGTCGTTATTTAAAACTTTTACTAAGAATCGCAATTTTTTGATCTCTTCATAATACCGTAATATGCTATAAAACACCCTAGTAAAAACTTTAGAGGTGAAAAAGACCCGAATGAAACTTTGCAATTACGAATTAAGTCTCATACATAAATCATGGTAATAACAATTTATAAGGTTGAGCAACACGGTAGGTATAGCCATACGTTTCAACTATATTAGGGTAATTACTCTATTACTTCTTAAATAACGAATATAAGGTACCGTTGTTGACATATTAGCAATTAAGTTGCTAATTAATGCATGAGGTACTAAAGGTGAACATGCAACTAACGTATAAGTTCAGTTACAAACCTGCAGGTTGCCTTTTAGGGCACCGATTGATATTATCAATCAGTCTATAAAATTATATGTTTTTAAACTATGAAATAATTGCCGCATTAAATTCCGAGCTACAAGATTGTGCGAACATATTATTTACTCTATCTCTATTAATGGGTAACAGAACAAAAATATTTATTCGCTAACCTACGGTTACTACGTATAACACAGGGCATACCTCTTCTTAGGTTCTTTTCTCTTCAGCCAGTTCAACTTCATTCGTTATAAATTAAAATTTCATCATCACTACTATTCTCAAGTTTACCTCAGACGATTTTTTCCGCATTACTAAGACGGATCCTAAAACTAGGATAAGGTTTCAGTTTCGTGATCATGCAAATTATCTAACCATTTTAAAGGGCAAGGCTAAACGATTAATGTTTATGGTACCCGTAATTAAATAAAGCTATCTCAGTGTTTTTCACGTTCATAGGGCGTGGACGATTTATTTTCGTCGTGTCATAGTTAATTTAAATACTTTATCTCTCAGTAAAACCTCATAGAATTTCTATCTATTTTTAACCACTCATTTTTCTCTTCCTCATACTACTAATTTTAGTAATTATTTCCATTGCTCATGTATACGTTTATAAGATCTATTGGTAGTTATGTAAGAATTCCTTAGGTACTTATGTGTGGTGTAAGTATTTGGTCTTAATATCCAAATTGAACTTTGCTTAGCTGATAGCCAGGGGAAAAATACATTAAACCAATTATGCTTTCTTTAATTTAAGATAATGACTGAACCGACATAACTGTGGAGGTTATACAGGGTAGCCCGTTTAGGAGGGGCCTATTCCTTATCTCGAAAACTACGTGGTTGGAAAAAGAATTTAAATACAAAAGTTGTTCCTAGTAAAATGATTTTTATTTTTTTTTGGATTGTTTTAAGCGTCACTTTATTATATATAGGATGGTCAAAGAAAGTTACACTTTTTTAAATGAAACACCCTATATTTTATTACATTTTTGGATTCTACTTAGAATTCTAAACATATTTGATGTATGATGTTATACTCCTAGAGTTAGTAGTTTTACAGATATAAACAGTTGAAAATCGGTACTTTGATTACTCTTCACCTTGGTAGCAAGAAGACCATTAGAGATGGAGTAGCTATTTGACGGTACTAATTGGTAGGTGGTACCATGGGTCCCAAATCTGGTACCTCTGTAGGTACCATCAGTTAGCACCATCAGATAGCTCTTGGAAAGTTAAGATACGAATGTGGAATTCATTTTACTCCATCTTTAATGGTCTTCCTGCTACCAAGGTGAAAATTAGCCAAAGTACCGATTTTCAACTATTTATAGCTGTGAAACTACTAACCCTAGAGGTATAACATCATGCAACAAATATGCTTAGAATTTTAAGTAGAATCCAAAAATGTAATAAAATATAGGGTGTTTCATTTAAAAAAGTGTAACTTTCTTTGACCATCCTGTATATAAAAAAGTGACGATTAAAACAATACAACATAAACAAAGATCATTTTATTAGGAATAACTTTTGTATTTAAATTTTTTTCCAACCCCCGTAGTTTTCGAGATAAGGTACTCATTAGAGTTAATTGACGTGAAGAGTGCCAATAATACAAGACCATAAATAACAACAAAGTGAAGTGATTGTGGCAAGGATTACAGTGATACTGGATTAGGAGTACACCAGGGGGCTGGGGGAGGGAGACCCCCCTAGTTTCTTGCGGATAAGTCCCTAGAATAGACATTTTGAACTGTACTAGACTTTGTTATGTTATCTAATAGAAGTGATAGAGTTAAACCAAAAGGAGCGCCCACAAAGGTTAATGCTAGGGAGGACGTAAAGGATACTAATGTAACCAAACAAAATAAGAGAACCATGGATATCAACGACGCCGACGGTGACATAGTGCAAGGAGAAGCAGTGAAGATTTCAAGGGTAGGATCTGATGCATCAGGGGATCAAAAAGACTACCGTCGAATGTTCAACAACGTAATGGAAGAGTTCACGAAAGTCAAAGAAGAATTTAAGGCATATAGGGAGCAAGCGGAAACAATTAACCATGAATTAATGGAGAGGTTGCAAGATAAGAGAGAGGAAAATACTGAATTAAGAAAGAGTTATCACACATTAAAAGCAGTTCTGTCTGACATGAAAGCACAGAATCAATCAAGAGAGAATGATGCCAAGAAAAATGAGACAGTTGACAAGCAATGGCCGAAACCTGGCAATAGCAGAGGCCAACGACGTGATGTAGTTCATGAAGACAAGCAAGAAGAACAAATGGAGAGACCAACGGCAACTTACGCTGAACAAGCTAACAAGGTGCCACCAGTCACTATAGAAGGAAGAGGGTGGGCCAACCTTAGAAAGACGATCAACTATGCGAAAGTGATAGGACCAAACATAAGAATTTTCCCCAAGAATCCAGAGGACCACAGAAAGGTGACTGCTATATTAAACAAAGACAGTAAAAGATACTGCACAACAAATTTTCAGGAGAAAATAATGATACATGCTGTAATACACGGATTGGACAGTGAAACGGATATAGAGGAGATACAAGAAGATCTTAGATTTAACGGCGTAGATGCTCAAGTAGAGAAGATGTATTCATTTAGGACGAAAGAGGCGATGAACATGTTCCTAGCCAAAACAACAAGTACAGAAATCTATAAAATAGATAGACTACTGCAAATGGTAGTCAGAATAGAATCAAGGAAACGACCGCTGGGGCCTATACAGTGCTATAGGTGCCAGCGGTTTGGACATACACAAAGAGCTTGCACAATGACTGAGAGATGTGTTCGCTTTGATCACATTAATACAGCAACTTAATGGATAAAGGGGCTATAATTTCATGGAATGTTAAAGGCTTGCGGTCGAGAAGAGGAGAAGTCGAATTGTTACTGGAGGAACACGAAGCAAGTGTGGTGGCCCCCC
This sequence comes from Pissodes strobi, assembly GCA_016904865.1. Classification (NCBI taxonomy): domain Eukaryota; kingdom Metazoa; phylum Arthropoda; class Insecta; order Coleoptera; family Curculionidae; genus Pissodes; species Pissodes strobi. Next base: position 44,210 of record MU189790.1, on the reverse strand, counting down.
AGGAAACTATGATGAGTGAGGCTACAACAATGTAATTTCAAGATTATATAATATATAGACAGGATGAGGGTATGCAAGCTGGAAATGGACTAGCCTTTCTAGTCAGAAGAGACTTGCCATCATATGTTATTGGGAAACAGAACTTGGATATTGAAAATTTCACCATTGTGGTTAAAATAAAAAAGGATGTTAAAATCACATCAATCAATAGGAAACAAGCGGAAAGTTTAAGGAAAAATGACATAGTGGAGTTATTTAGAGGTAACCTACCCACAGTGTTAATAGGTGACTTTAATTGTAAATCAGGCATGTGGAATAGTAATAGAAAATGCCAAAATGGGAGAATACTGGAGGAGACGATCGAAGAGATATCTGCTACAGCACATGGACCTGAGGCACCATCATCTATTCCCAGCACACAGGGATTACCAGACGTTCAAGATGTTGCTATTACAAAAAGAATTCAAGGACCAATACAGATTGAAACATTGAATGAGGGGCATCAGATCATAATCCGATTGCATTAACTATAGGGAAAGGAATTCATCCAATGATCAAGAACAAAACAGTAACGAACTGGGAAGGATACAAGAAATATCTGGACAGGAATTTCCCACCACCCAAAATTAAATCAGCAGAAGACATAGAGGACTATGCGACAAAAATAAATGGAATCATGGTCAAGGCATACAAAGAAAATTCTATGACTAAAGAACTCAGAGTGGGATCAATAGAGACACTTCCGAAAAGACTGCAAGAAATAATTAGGAATAATAGACTTCGGAGAGACAGAAGACCTGAAAGGAATACTGCACGAACATTCCAAATTAATGAAGAACGAATTAAGGGAATTCAGGAATCAAAAGCGGAAAAATAAACTTGAGAGATTTGAGTCTGAAATCGGCTCTGTTTGGAAGATGGTGAAGGCAGTTAGAAGACGTCCACAAAGGATTCCTCCACTACATGGTGGAAACGGTATGGCATACACAAGTTATGATAAGGCGCAAGCATTCGCCGACACGTTAGAGGAAACGTTTAGAATGAACATTACAGACGACGATGACGAAGAACATCAACAGACGGAAGACAGGGCAGAGAGTGTGTGGAGATGGATTAAACGAAATAAAGGGTTTATAAAAACAGAAGAATCTGTTACCCCCAAAGTTACATCAAAACTAAGAAAGCGCCAGGATTGGATGGAGTGACAAATAAAATGCTAAAAGAGATTCCTAAGAAATGTTATGCTTTCATAGCAATGTTGAAAACGGCAGTCATATACTGGGGTTATTTCCCAAATGTATGGAAGCACGCAGGAGTGTTTTTGATTCAGAAGCCAGGGAAAAACGCAACATTTTCGGGAAATTACAGGCCGATTAGCCTGATGCCAGTAATGGGGAAAGCTATCGAAAAAAAGGTTAAAGAAAGGTTGGGGAAGATCTTAGACGCCAAAGAAATTATACCAAAATGCCAATTTGGGTTCAGGAGAGGCTACGGAGCAGAACACCAGCTATTGCGCAATGCCGAGTTCATCATGGAAACTCTAAACATACACATGGCAGTGGGAGCCCATATACATGGACATCGAAAAGGCGTTTGATAAGATGTGGCGACAAGGACTTGTGCTCAAGATGCAACAAAGAGGCATTCCCATATACATGACCAGACTCATTCTCAGTTACCTGGAGAATAGAACATTCCAGACAAGAGTAGATAACGAATTATCAACTATAAGGGGTACGGAGGCAGGTGTTCCGCAGGGGACAGATACTTTATAGTATTTTTACAAGCGACTTTTCAGAATCTCCAGAGGTGTTTAGATCGCTATTTGCCGACGAGACCGCCTTTATGGTCAGAGGTAGAAGCCCAATGTTGATTTCCAGGAAACTACAAAAAAAGTAAATTCATTTATAAAATGGACAGATGTAATTAAACTTAAGATTAACTCCCAGAAAACCAAGGCTGTGCTATTCAGGAAGAGATTCATGGATCTAGGTCCTCAACTAATCATAAAAGGACATAACATGCAATGGGAACAAGATGCTAAATATCTTGGATTGCTATATGACGCAAGAATGAACTGGCGAAAACACTGCAGAGAGCTGAGGATCAGAGTAAGGATAATAACAACACAGTTAATACCAATGATAGGAAGAAACAGCCCAATGGAAATCACAACGAAACTACTGCTGGTGAAGACAGTACTACTGGTGAAGGCAGTAATAAGGACACAATTGGGGTATGGATGCCCTAGCTGGGGCATTGCAGCAAAAACTTATATAAATGAATTAATAAGAGTTGAAAATAGGGCATTAAGAATGGTGGTCGGGGCTCCATGGTATATGAGGAACGTGGATATTTACAGAGAATTGAGCTGGACTCCGTTAAGAGTCTACATATAGAATCGGATCTAAAATCATCAGCATAGCGGAGAGCCATACAAATGAAGATCTAGTCAGGCTTGTGGACTATGTACCAAGTCAAACAATTGGAAGAAGAATTTATTACAGTAGACCTAGAGACGCTATAGTAGCATTAGAACAAGAATGATTGTATGTATAGATGTAAATAGACGTTAACCAGCAAAGTAATATAAATGTAAATAGTTAATGTAGTCCATGTAGAGGTTAAAGTGAATATGATGCCAAAGCGTGGGGAAGTTGATATGACGAAAGAAGTTGGTAAAGACAAAATGTACACTTAACATTACGGAGCAATGAAGTGTAATTACATGTAACCAGAAATAACAAGGGTGTAAATAGGACGGTGTAAATATGTACAGAAGAAAGAAGCAAAGCTCAAATTAATGGCCCAGAGGGGACCGAAGAGACAAAATAGAACAGAAAGGAGAATATAGCCGAAGATATAGCGACAAAAAGAAGTACACATGGAATAACATGACAAGTCATGGAAAGCAGAATAAAGGGACTTATACAGAGAGGTGTGAGCTAAAGGCGGCAGCAATGTCCTAGGATTAATTATGGCGTGTTTATACAGGCTACTGCCCGTAAACACATAAGCAGGGCAGTGATGCAGGTGACCCGCCCTAGTGAAGGTTTAGTGGGTATGCCTGAGGGAGAGCCCCACACTCCCCCCGAGAGCCATACAGGGGGTGCATAAGGAAGCCTTCCTCCACCTCACCAAAAAAAAAAAAATAGTAGACTTCTTGCTATATGTACTTTTTAAGGTAATTTTTTACACCTAAAAGGGGAACTATTTGATTTATAATGATATCTAGTATTTGATTTTAATAAGCCCATTTTAGTCATATAAGGGTTCATGTTTGATATTATAAATTTGGTAATTTTGTCTCTTAACCCTTCACTGCAGGATTTTAAATTTTTTGTCCATAAAATTATTATATCTTACATTGTAGTATAGTCTTCAGAAATAATAAGCAAAACAATAATTGACAGTGGTTATTAAAAAAATGTGAAAAAAATATATTGTTGTTTAGAAATAACATCATGAAAATAAAAATATTTTGAAATGTTACCTAACTAATATGAAAGACTTTGAAACAGTTTTTCTTTTTGGTAAAACACAGTGCCACGCCACATTTTTCACATAAAATTACATGAGAATACCCGTTGCACTGTGGAATCTGATTTGTTGGTCACTCGACGAGGGCCAATGATGAACTCCATTTTGTGCGCACATCTTTTACTGGAACAAGTTGGGCTGGTCCTTTTCTTTTCTACAACTGTGAAGCTTCTTCTTCCTCTTTTGTGCAGTTTAACACATTTCTAATAAAACACAATGTCTCTGCTAATTGCGCCCTAAATCGTGATTGAGTGATTTTAGGTTTGCAGCCAGTTCCTTTTTCATTCTCCTTTTTATATAGGCCATAGTCAAGTCTAGTAAGTGGTAGAAGATCCGAAAATACCATTTTTTCAAGCCCACATCGATTTTCTATAAACTTAGTGATATATCCCAGATTTTGTGAAAAATGGACTTTTTTTAAAATTGTTTTTTTCTACTTATTATCAATTTACAGGAATAAAAAAAATCTTTTAGATACAAAAGTGGTTTGAAAATCTTATACTTAGTTCATTGGACTTACACTAGTGTATAGAAATAACCTTTTTTATAATTATAACTAGGCAGTCCATTTCTATTGAAATAATGCGAGTTTTAGAGCAATCAACTTAAATTTATTCTTACAATTCTTTCTCAGCTTTTGTGTTATTTTATATATTAGTATAATATGCTTGACATGGTTATATGGACAAAGTGTCTAAATATAAAAGATAAAAAGACCTACTTAGTTGTATTTAAAATTTTACAGAAATACTGCTTGATATAATAAAAAATACAAATATATGATAATTTGCCACTAAAATGGCACACACACTTTTCGTTTTGTAGGCTAATAAGAAATCGTACAAAGGCGTAGAAGGGCAAACTGAGAATTCAGAATTTAATGTTTGAATTCGAACATGTAATTCCGAATTCCGAGAAAAAAGTTTGAATTCAGACTTTAAACTCTGAATCCAGAGAAGAAGTCTCTGGATTCAGGACTCTGAATTCGGAGAAAAAAAGTCTGAATTCAGACTTTAAACTCTGAATTCGGAGAAAAAATCTGAATTCAGACCTTAAATTCTGAATTCGGAGAAAAAAAGTCTGAATTCAGACTTTAAACTCTGAATTTGAAGAAAAAAATCAGAATTCAGACTTTAAACCCCGAATTTAGAATAAAGAGTAAATTTTGCATTAGGATATTGCATGTGATCATTGTATTGACAATCTGAATATATTACACCAGCCATAATGGGCATTAAGAACTACACGGAAACGTACGAAAAGCCCAAATAATGCAATGTTTATCTATTCATCTAAACTCTGAGTTTAAAATCTGAATTCAGTCTTTTTTCTACGAATTCAGAGTTTAAAGTCTGAATTCAGACTTTTTCTCCGAATTCAGGGTCTAAAGTCTGAATTCAGACTCTTTTCTCCGATTTCAGAGTTTAAAGTCTAAATTCAGTTTTTTTCTCCGAATTCAGGGTTTAAAGTCTGAATTCGGACTTTTTTCTATGAATTGAGAGTTTAAAGTCTGAATTCAGACTTTTTCTCCGAATTCAGAGTTGAAAGTCTGAATTCAAACTTTTTTCACTGAATTCGGAGTTACAAGTCTAAATTCAGACATTAAACTCTGAATTCTACGAAGGCGTAGAAGGGCCACGAGGGTTTTTTTATTTCCAGACTTTAAACTGAGAATTCAAAGTTTAATGTCTGAATTCAGACTTTAAACTCTGAATTCGGGGAAAAGAGTCTGAATTCAGAGTTTAAATTCTGAATTCGGAGAAAAAAGTCTAAATTCAGACTTTAAACTCTGAATTCGGAGAAAAATGTCTGAATTCAGACTTTAAATTAAACTCTGAATTCAGAGAAAAAGGTCTGAATTCAAACTTTAAACCTTGATTTCGGACAAACAAGTCTGAATTTAGACATTAAACTCTGAACTCGGAGAAAATTCAGAGTCTTAAGTCTAAATTCAAACTTTTTGCTCTGAAATAGGAGTTACAAGTCTAAATTCAGACATTAAACTCTGAATTCTCAGTTTAAAGTCCGAAATAAAAAAAAACTCTTGTGCCCTTTCTACGTTTTCGTACAAACCAATTGTGTGACTCATAGAAAAAATATATTACGTGGAAATAGAATGCGATCTGCACTCTTTATCGACTTGCGCTCGTGTTTCAGCGCCATCTATTGGGCTGAAAGCACTTTTTGCCCCGTAGATGGCGCTACGTGCAATTAGCTTTATCATAATACAAAACTTACGTTTTATTCTAAATTCGGAGTTTAAAGTTTGAATTCAGACTTTTTTCTCCGAATTCAAAGTTTAAAGTCTGAATTCAGACCTTTTTCTCCGAATTCAGAGTTTAAGATCTGAATTCAGATTTCTTTCTCCGAATTCAGAGTTTAAAGTCTGAATTCAGACTTTTTTCTCCGAATTCAGAGTTTAAAGTCTGAATTCGGAGTTACAAGTCTGAATTCAGACATTAATCTCTGAATTCTCAGTTTAAAGTCTGAAATTAAAAAAAAACTCTCGTGGCCCTTTTACGCCTTCGTAAAATCGTTCCTTTCTGTGTCATAAATTTATTTGTTTAGGCTTTTTTGTATAATATTAAAAGTACTTGTTTTGTAAGAAAGGCATTAATATTGGGGTCATTTTAATTAGAAATGTTATCGTGTGATATGTCACTGTGAAAAAAACTTCCTAGAATAAGGTGGTGCACATGGTAAGTATAAATTATTGCGTTTTTACTTTACGAGTATACAAGGTTGAGTTCCAGTAGTGTGTGATGCCAAATACAAAAAAAAAATAAATAAAGATACTCTCATAATTTTTGTGTTTCCCGATACAACAAACCAAAATTAACACGTAATTAAGGCTAAGAATATAGAGAAAAATATATACACGACAAAAAACAAAAATATATTTTTAAACATTAGTTGTTTTTTATCTATTCCATAATTTTGGTGGGAAATGTTTTACATAAATGAAATAAACCCTTATGATACAAGAGGAACTTTTACAGGAGCAAATGACATAGAAAATAAATAAATAAATAAATTAGTAATTAAAAATAAATGAGATAAAAAGGGGCATTTAAAAATTTTACATCAACAAAACTTACTACTTATTAGAAATTTTTAAAAACTTCTTTTCAAAAGTACGCTAAGAGAATAATTGAATAAAAAATAATTACTTCAGAAGTTACAGATACATTATTAAAAATCTGACTTTTTACAGAGCCGTTTGAAGGACTATATTTAAAGAACTGATGATGGATTTTTCGGATCGAGACATAGAAAACGCAATTAACTTTCCTTTAAAATAAGAAAACCTTAGCCTACATTTAAAAAAGGTGAGTAGGTCGTGATAAAAAAATAATGACCCCATCATTTTAGAGTTATTATGATAATAAAGGTTTAGTTTTTTTTATATATTTCCTAATATCTCGGAAATTAAAAGCAATACCGCAAAAGTGCTATGAATGGTCATCAAAAAAGAAAAACTTTCCCTAAATTATTTTTTTCTAGTCTAACTCTAACGGTTTCAAAGACCGCAATAGTCGAACACGATATTAAGAACAGCCTGTATCATGGTTTCCCGGAGTTGGTATTTTTGCCAAATAACTTACAAAAGACAAAATAGATTAATATTATAATTAACAGATTTTCTTTATACTATTAATTGCTGTACGGTCACTCTTAGTTAAGCACCGTTGAACATGTCGTTTAATTTTTTGCTATTGTATTAATGTGGGTATCCTATTTCTGCTAAAGAAACGACAAGGTCGTTTCCATTAATTTGTCTTTTTGGGAAGCGATGTATTAAAAGCTGATGCCGGATACTGGGTGTGTCTAAATGATTCTCATCTAAACAAAATATTTAGTTACAGAATCTCCTTTTTGGCGGAGATCTAAAATAAATACGATATACGATCCCAAACTAATCGAAATCTAGAACTAACATAAATCAATTTAATGCTTTTAAATTTATTGAATGTCTTGTAATTAAACGTGTACGCTATCCTCGATTGTATCACTTCCATTTGAATAGAACAAAGGGCTTATCGATTATATAGACCCTATTTAAAAAGGGGTTTTTAAAATAATTATGATATTATAACGCTCGATGTGGGACAACTGCAGATATAACTTGAAACGCGACCGAAATGGACAAACACCAGTTAAGTTTATGTAAATAGTTAATATATCGTCATTCCGCATTGTTTATTTATCTTAAGTCAGATGCTTTAGGGTGTGCTTTGGTGCGGCATCCTAGATATGTGAGCAAAATTCTAAGCACGGTCTTATTTGTGCTTTGTAGAGCAAGAGCAACTGCTGCGGTGTATAGAGTTTTTTGTTGCGAAATTGCTCACCAAGCATCTGATTTGGCGGTGTTGTTAGCAACGTGGTCATGTCAGGACATATTGCTGTTGACAGAGACATCCAGCAGTCCAATTGACGAGGATGAAGGAATGGTCGGTCCTGCCCTAATAATGTCAGGGTCCGCTGTATTAGCCCTCATGGTAAACGTTGCTGCTTGGATCTTTGCTGCATTGAACTGGATCAAATTTTGGTCGCCCCAAGTTTAAACTTTCTCCAGGTCCTGATTAATTGCTGTAATCTGCTCTTGGTGATGAGTCTCAGCAGCTGGTAAGGGTTTTTCTGATCTAAAGAGGGAGACAAGAGTACTGTCATCTGCAAAACTGTAAACAGGATTATTCGTTTCGATCAGCACGTCATTAAAATAGATGAGGAACAGAGTTGGTGAAAGTATTGCGGCCTGAGGCACGCCCGCGGAGGAGAAGATACCGATTTAATGGTATTGTTGGTGTTAAGTAAAAACGGACAACGTTTACATGTTAAGACCTGCTAGTGCTTCAAAACTCAACAAAACAACTAATGTTTATGTCCTACAAAATAAGATAGGTTCTATGGCATCCTCTATTTTATTTTGTCATGACATTTCTGGGTATGACACCACTTAGGCAAAACGCTTGAATGTTTTATTTTAATGAACTTGCTAACTGGGAATTTTCCGACTACATAAAACGAGATTTAAATTATGCCTAACAAGTTCAAATAGTTGCTGCACGACACTGGTTTAATCAAATTATGTAAATTATATTTCAGATATTTAGCAGCAAAGTGCAACTTAGTAACGTGATTTTTAAGGTCCGAGAAAAAACTAACGGTTTTTGACACATGCTGCGCGCCACTGGCATGATCAAATTCTACACATATATACTAGTTTGTATGTAATTTTATTGGCTTTCTTATTGATACCTAGCTTTTTTTCACCAAAAGCTATCGTTTTGGAGATATTTAGCAAAAACTACAAAAATTTACCTTTGGGAGCGGTTTTGGGGTGGTCTGTCTGAGGGGTGGCGACTTTTAGTAAGTTAATCTGGACATTTCAGCAGATGTCAGTCTTTGATCATTTATTTCGACGATCGACCTTAATGTCACTGAGTTATAAAAAAGGGTGGCCCATTTCAAAATTGGAGAAGGTTATTATTGATACACTCATATACAGAAATATAAGTTAGTTTTTAGCTTAACAATGCCATGAGGTTTGACAAGACCAGTAGTACAATAGTGAAAAAGCACCACTCATTTAATTAGCAAGTGTTATAAATTAAATGAAAAAATCATTGCATTATTGCATTGCTAATTTTATTAATAAAGGTCGCCATTATATTTTCTATCCACTTAGTGGTCTAATAAACATACGTAAGGTACTGTTATTACGTTTAAACTAAGGTGCTAATACCTTTTGTAAGACTTTTACTGCGATTTGCATAAAATAATATTGATTAACTTCTAGAAATTATCGGACAGCTTTATTTTTAGCACTTAAATCGAATTTAAATCAAAACAGACAGTACCGTAAATTGTGGTAATTTAATATTAATTTATAGGTTAAATAAAACACTTTTACTAGTCAGTATGTAATAAACCTTTTTCTGATCCCATGCATTTGATATTAGAGCAAATTATTTATGAACTATAACGTTAAAGCTTTCTTCATACGTATCAGAGATTTAGTAAATATTATTGATTAATCTTCTGAATTTGATTTATCTGCTTATAAGGTACCCCGGTAAAGATATTTTTTTGGTACATTTATTTAGTTTTTGAATATTTTTTTTTATGGTATCTAGGAGTCACTAAATTGGGCATTACAAAACTATATCATTTAATTTCTAAGTATGTTAAAACGTTTCTATTATATGGCTAAGCATTGAGATGTTAAACCATAAATTTAGTTTTAACCCTTCGTTAGTGTTCCGGGGTATATTATACCCCATTACCTCTGGTTACAGTTGTAAATTTAAAATTAGAACACCTAGAGACATCTAGCTTAAGCTTATACATTAATTGCAAGAATACGCTTGCGCTAGTCTGTCTATAGGATTTTAGCAGAGACAAGGAGAGACAGTTAAGTAAAATAGAAAATTTGTCCCATCATGCCATCTGTTTTACTTAATGCATTTCCGTATAGTGCTCTTTTTATCTAGCCTCACCAAAGGTGATTGAAGATGGAGCCAAAGTCGTGTCGACGCTGTTGCAAAAAGAAATGATAATGTCTTTGTCTAACTCATGGAATTCTGCGTTCAAAGGTATTGCACAAATGCGAGATAGATGCGTCAAGTGCGCGGGTGACCATCCGTCAAGGGAATGTGAGATTAAAAGGCCCGCGAAGGGAGAAGAGGATCATTCCAAATGTGTACATTGTGGGCAGAGCGCCCACCCAGCTGGCTACAGGGGCTGGCCGAAATATAACTCGGGAAGGCAGGTGAACTCTCAAAGGAATCAAACGAATGTCAAAAACATGATCAAGGAAACTCTAAACAAAATTGACAGAAAGGATAATGTAGCTACGCAAGCCCCCAAAAACAAAAGCGACCCGAAAATGGATCTAATAAATAAATTTATGGCCAATCTGGCAAATTTCATGAAGCAAATGGACTCAATAAATGGAGAAAATTAAGATTATTTCTTGGAACGTAAACAGTGCAACTACCAGAAACTATGAAATTCAACTTTTGTTAGCGGAGCATACCCCGCAAATACTTGCTTTACAAGAAACAATGCTAGGTGATAATAATAGGACATCCTTTCAAGGTTATAAAATTTACAGGCACGATCAGGGGACAAAGAAAGGGAATGGACTGGCCATACTAGTTAGGGGGGATCTGACGTCTTATGAAATTGGTTCTAGGGAAATGAACTTGAACAATCTCACGATAATAGTCAACATCAAGGGGAAAATTCTCAAAGTTACCTCAATATATAGAACACAATCCAAAGAAATATCGAAGGCTGAATTGAGTAGGCTTTTTGATGGAAATTTCTCGACAATTGTTATGGGCGATTTCAACGCCAGATCCCAGAGCTGGAACAGTAATAGGCAATGTGTAAATGGAGACATCATAGTCGACACTATCAACGATTTGGGGCTGGGAGTCTACGGACCGGAGTCCCCGACTTATATACCCTCAGGAAGTGGCATACCAAGCAACATTGACTTTTTCCTCACCAAAGGAGTAAAAGGACAAATAGAGACTGAAGCACTGAATGAGGGATCTTCAGATCATAACCTAATTCAGATTACTATAGGCACAGGAGATAACAGCGAGTTCCTAAGGAAGAAAAACGTTACAAATTGGTTAAAATTCAAAAACACACTTGAACAAACTCTACGAGCTCCTAGAATAAAAACACCAAAAGACCTAGATGAGTACGCTGCTCAGTTTAATGAAACAATTCTGGATGCCTATAGAAAATCCTCAACTGAAATAGTAAAAAAGGGGTGCACTACTGATACCCTACCTAGGGACTTGCAGGATTTAATAAGGACTAATAGGAGAATAAGGAGAGAATACTCCAAGAATAAAAGCGAACTGTTAAAACAAATCCTTCATATACATTCTGAACTCCTTAAGAAAAGACTTAAGGAACAGAGAACTAACCAAGAAATAATGAAACTGGACACAAAAGACCACTCAGTGTCGAGAATGGTCAAAGCCCTTAGAAGACCAAAACAAAATATGCCACCATTACATGGGATTAACGGAATGGTGTACTCTGATTTGGATAAGGCCAATGAAATTGCTTTCTCTTTAGAAAAAATATTTAATAAAAATAATATGGACTATAGCAATCCTAAACTTGACGGACAAGCTAATAAGGAATACAAGGACATTCTGGAGCAAAACGGACCAGTGCAAATTCAGGATTATGCCACACCACAAGAGATCAAATATATTTGTATGCACCAAAAAATAAAGAATGCTCCGGGGAACGATGGAATTAACAATAAAATGTTGAGAGTCCTTCCGAATAAAGGATTTACATTTTTAGCACAGCTGGCAAATGCTGTCATGAGACTTTGTTACTTCCCGAAAGTTTGGAAATTTTCATGTGTTTTCTCTATTAAAAAACCAGGGAAAGATCCAAAATTTGCTACAAATTACAGGCCTATTAGTCTTCTTCCGGTAATTGGGAAGATTATAGAGAGAGTGATCAAAAAGAGACTAATTAGGCAGATCGATGAATTGAAAGTTATTCCTAAACAACAATTCGGCTTTAGGACACAACATTCGGCGGAACATCAAGCTCTAAGGTTTGCGGAATTCATCTCACAGTCATTCAACCTAAGTATGGCAGTAGGCTCAGTATTCTTAGATGTTGAAAAAGCATTTGATACGTTATGGCATCAGGGTATGGCTTATAAACTGAAGAAGCTTAACTTCCCGATAACTTGGAGGAGATTTATCGTAAATTACCTGTATAATAGGACGTTTTGCGTAAGAGTAGGTAAAGAATTATCAGAAGTTAGGAAAATCAGGGCTGGAGTCCCGCAAGGATCGGTTTTAGGACCAATATTATATAACATATTTACTTCAGACTATGAGCCATCAATTTCAACATTTTATGGATTATATGCAGACGATACGGTGTTCTTGTATAGATCAAGAAGCGGAGCGATTGCAAGCAGATAGCTTCAGAATGAATTAAATAACTTTGAATTCTGGACCAACAAGAATAAAATTAAACTTAACCCAACAAAAACAAGGGCAGTATTCTTTCAAAGGAGAATGCTTTCTAGAGGGCCGAAACTCAGAATATATGGAGAAGAAATCCAATGGGATAAGGAACTTAAATATCTCGGACTAGCCTTTGGTCAGAAGTTGCTATGGGTTAGTCATGTAAACTCGATAAGGACTAAAATCAAGGCCGGACTGGCACAGCTATATTGAATATTGGCACGTGGAAGTGCATTGAACACCAAAACAAAGTTAACAGTTATTAAGGTAGTACTTAGGGCTCAAATTGTTTATGGTGCGGCAACCTGGGGAACTGTAAGCAGTTCTTACTTAAAGGCGCTGCAAAGCACCGAAAACGGTTTCTTCAGGAGAGCAGTAGAGGCTCCATGGTATGTACGGAATGTTGATTTATACAGAGACCATGAATGGACCCCTCTCAAGAAATACATACATCAAAGAATTTGCAAATTCTATGACAGAATCGACACTCACCCTAACGAGGAACTAAAAATGCTCACTAACTACCAGCAAGGAGATCTTAGTTCAAGATTGGGAAAATACAAGAGACCGAAGGATTCGATTACGCTTACAGCGGAATAGAAGCAAATACCAGAATCTTCATCATGTAAATAGGTACCCTGCAGGTACGAATGTAAAGTAGATAGTAAAATGTAAATAGCGTAAAAATGTAAATAAGCAACTAATGTACATACGACAAGAAGAATTTGTAGCGACCAAATAAAGGTCAAATTCTGAACTTAAAAGAGTTAAACAAATAGTAAAGCAAGACGAAGACAATGACAGGATCATAAACTAGAAAGGGTCACACCAAAGTGACAAAAGAGGGCAATTTCCTTAAATAAAGGACACTGTTAGAAAGGCGAAAGCCCGTAATAGTGAAGGCAGGGGAAGTAAGGATTCCCCCTGCACGCGGTGGAGGTTTGGTTGGTATGCCTGCGGCAGAGCCCAACACTACCCTGAAAGCCAAAGGGGGTGCGCATAAGGGAGCGTTCCTCCACCTGACCAAAAAAAAAAAAATCTGCGTTAGAAGCTGAACAGCTGAATACTAGATGACATCGACAATGACAGTTCCATACGTCACACCATTTTATTTTAGGCTGTTTTTAGTTTGGCTTGCTGCTGTTTTCATATATTTTTTTGTGTTAATTTCGCAAATTTTTGCTTCTTGTTGCTGAAAAGTTAATTTGTGTCCGGAGTTGAGTGGATCAGTGTACTACTTAATAGAGACGAAACAAACAGCATCATGGCTGCTAAGACTCCTTGTCTTGTATTGTTTGTGGAATAAGAGAAGAAGAAGTTGAAAAATGCACTATTTTCCTTGGTCCCTTATCTTTTAAAAGTCTGTGCGTTATTAGACATTAAATATAATTTTGTATTTGTATAATGAACTGTGACATTTGTTTGATTTTTTTCTAATGATTATTGATTTCTAATTTTAAGTAAGTATATACATATGATATCTTGAATTCACACTAGTTTGCATTACACTCTGATTATTAATCTGTATTAATAAATATACTTTTTATGAAATCTGTATGCATTTCGATTAACATGCCTTGTCTATTGTCTACGGTAGAT
>MU189790.1:19326-30035 GCA_016904865.1 Pissodes strobi | reverse complement strand
CAATCAAAGAAACATTCAAACCTCCCGCGCTTTTGGTGGCCCAAGCTAATCGCGCTACCTGCTTTCACCTTTCATGAAGCCTGACAAAAATAACAATGATCTTCCTTTCCTCGTCTATTACTTCGTACCTTTTTTATCATTTAGTTGAGCATCTCTCCCCTTGTATCTGCTTTTAGTTTGAAGTCAGATCTCGGCGAAGGCGATTGGGGTATGATGTACCCCGGAATACTATTTACGTAGTTTTTTGTGTATATCGTTTTGAATGGTAAATAACAGAGTTTTTATTGTATTTCTCAAAACTTATTTGTTACCGTGATACATGTTAGCAATATGTCATGCGAAGAAGGTCAACAAAGACTTCAGAGGTTATGGGACGAGTTTGATGTGTTCGAGGATGATGTTATAGGCAGTGAGTCCGAAGAAGAAGAAGTAGAGGCGGAAATAAACATGGAACACGGAGAAGAAGAGGAAGTGGAGGTATTGCCTGAAGATGCTGTAGAATCAGAAGACTCAGAAAATGATGCGCTTGTCAGTAGTAGTAGGTATTTCTTGGATACAACTAAATCAAAATGGTCAACTCTTTCAAACATTCGAAATCAGGGTTGGCAAAACGAAAAACCCATTTAAAAAACCCACAGGGTTTTTGTGTCAAAAACCCACCCAACGGCCTATACAAAAACCCAACACAAAAACCCATACAAAAGCCCAAAGAATTTGAGGTGTTTATAAAAAAAATGAGACAAAATCGAGATAATTTGTATATAGTATTTAATAACAAAATATAATGTAGTTCACTTGGAAACCGACAGGTACTGATAGATCAGTCTTTACATTCTTATTCCTAAGTTTCAAGAACATTTTACATTAAAATATAAAATACGAAACGGCTTTTTCATTAGGAAAAAATAAAGTATATTTCACTTGTAAACAGACAGGTACTGATAGATCATTCTTTATATTCTTATTCTTAAGTTTCAAAAAAATTTTACATTAAAATATAAAATACAAAACGGCTTATTCACTAGGAACAAAATAAAATAAAAATAATAATTAAAAACCTAAAACAACTTTTTCTCTTTTTTAAAGTGGCTCATTTTTATTATTTTTACAAGCTTTTCTACTTTATCGGGCAGTAACTTATTCCGAAGATCAGTCCACACCAAACCGTTAGAACTGAAGATCCTTTCTAGAGCTGCAGAACTCGCAGGGCATGAATGTAGGTTTGCAAAAAAGGCGTCCATGTTCACCAAAATACGATCTGAATTTTGAGCTGTAGTAGTAATCTTAGTTTTTACAATTGACCACCATTTGAATGCAGGCATGTTTTTTATTACACTTTCCTTAAAAAGTGGTGATTGATAAATATCTTCATCCTTAATTCGGAAAAATAGATAACCTTGGAAAAAATCTTCGTGATTCTCAAGTAGCCAAGCCTCTGCCTGGTCCTGGTATTTTTTTCTAGGTTTTTGTCCATATATTTAGGATCAGTTAAAAAACATAGAAAATGGAAGGGTTGTATTGCCTCCTCAATTTATTTTAATGTCTTCAATATAGGGGCTTAGACATGGTTTGTTTAATAAATCTAGCCAGATGTTGACGGCATCGGCAAGAGTGGTTTGGTCACTGGAATTTATCTAAGGCATTACCAACTGCCAGTAGTTGTTGCTCTAAGTCAAGTGCATTTTTGTATAAATTAATGTCGTCGATTTTTCTTATAATATGCTGGTCAAGAGACTCTGGATGTTCTTTTGAAACTTCTCGGTATATTATGTAGTTAGCATTAAAGGTACTTACACAGGCGAACTGCGAATTCCAATGGGTATCATTAGGAATTTGAAGCATTAAACCCCCATTAAGTTTAAGAATTCCATGAGGTTTATGGTGGTTTCTGATATATGTCTGTATTTCCGCCAAGTGTTTGAGGACAGTTTGTGGCGAAACAATTTTTTCCAATAGATTCAAATAATGTGCATTGCATCCATAGGTTAGTAAAGAGGGATATTTCTCTGCAACCATTTTTCTAAATTTCTTCATTTTATTTTCATTGTCGATTACTATTGCGAAAACGTTTTTATTGTATAATTCCGTACAATTGTTTAATAGCACCTTCAGCGATTTCAAACAGATATTTAGATGTTTTTTTGTCATCGACGCAATCTAATGAAGATAACACAAAATAACTTCTTCCGGTGCAAATACTTGTCGATATAATTGGATCATTCCTAACACTAGACCATCCATCGAACATCAGAGTAACTGGTCTATTTCCCTCGGTCTGCATTAGAACTTCCCTTATTTCTTTTTCATAAACTTCGTAAACTTCATCCAGCAAGTTTCCAGCAATTTGTCTCCTGTTGGGGGTGTATAACCTGGTCGAAGGGATTGGATCATCTCAATAAAAGACGGATGTTCAACTGTGGAAAATGATAGATTTCATGTATAAAAACATTCTGCAATTTTGAGGTCAAACTTATGTTTTTCTTCCTTTGTTGTTTTCATGACTATTTTGTCCAAAACTGTTTGTCTTCTTCTTTTAGGAGTCATTGTAACACCGCCACACGATTGGGGAGATTCTCTATCTTGTTCTTGTTCTAGCCTTTTCCTGCTTTTTTTGTGCCTTCTGCTTGAGGAGTAAGGCACGAGGAAGAATAACTATTGTCATTATCTGACAATGGCGAAAGGGCTACCTGGCTATCTAGATACGTCGAACACTTTCCAAGATGTGCTTTAATCCTCTCTATTTTTCCCGTCACTTTTTGAGGACAAAATTTGCACTTGAGTGTGCCATCTGTCAATCGAATATCATATTCCCACTCTACAGATTTGTGACGACCCCCTCCGTAATAGTTCCCACTCTTTCTAACCTTTCTTGTTCCTGTATTGCTTTGCACTTGTAGTAACTTCGTCTTCTTGTTTCTCTGAGTTTTGCTTCATTTCAGTCTCACTGTCTGAAATCTCCGACGATCCCTCCAAGACTTTGACAACGTCCTGATCAGCCTCCAAATTTCTAGGCACAGAATTTTCTTGTGTTGATGTGGATGGTATTGATGAAAGACTATCAAAAGACAGTTGTGATGGTGTTACAGTCTTCCATCCGTTTTCCATATTGTCGTTTTCATTCATATCGTTTCCTGAATATTCCACTTCTTCAAATTGTATATTTTCAACAATAACTTTAACTAGGTTCGTTGGGTTCTCGTCCATATTCTTCCACAACAAAAACAAGAAAAATTCACGTTGAAAATATTAATAGTTTAAAAAAAGTACAACTCACCTTTTAACTTTTAATTCACATATCAAAAAGAAACACACTAAAACACTCGTTCTATTTTATTACAACACTTAACCAAAAACAACCAGTCTAGACAAAAGTTCAAAATTAATGCTATTTTTCTATAATTTGAGGTTAGAGTTCCGGAAATACGACAAATACCCAACAATTACCCAAATATCCAAGAAAAACACAAATACCCAAAACCCCACCCAGAGCATACAAAAACCCAGATTTTTGCCAACCCTGTAATCGAAATGTAAGAACAAGATCAGAAAACATAATAATTCATTTACCCGGCATTAAAGGCGTGGCGCGAGAAAAGAATACCCCTTTTGATTGATTCCTATTATTTTTCATAGAAGAATTACTGGATGATATTGTTCGTTACACAAATGTCAAATTAGTAAGTAAAGCCGCTAAATATGACAATAAACATCAGTACTTTACTTAGTAAGACCTACAGATAAAGCAGGAATCAAAGCAGTCATTCGCCTGTTTTATTTGACTGGGTTATATAAGGCAAATCGCCAAAATACCGCAGATCTTTGGATCACCGATGGTAGTGGCATTGATTTGTTCCGTACAACAATGTCACAGCAAAGATATTATATTTTTCTACAGTCACTGCGATTTGACTACGTCGCCAACAAAGCACAACGTAAAGAGCTTGACAAATTTGCAGCAATTCGAGGAGTATTCGAACATTTAGTTGATAACTGTAAGAGGCATTATGCGCCTGGTGAACACCTAATAATATTGATGGTTGGAGCCTTTCAGAGGACGGGTGTCATTCCTTCAATATATCCCAAATAAACCCGCAAAATATGGGTTAAAAGTATTCGCTCTCGTAGACGCAAGAATATTCTTTTGCCTGAACATGGAAATATACGTTGGCACACAGCCAGAAGGCTCTTTTCATAGAAGTAACAACCCACAAGACATAGTTGAACGTTTGATCGAGCCAGTATCTGGAAAAAAACGGAACAGTACTTTCGATAACTGGTTTACCAGATCCTCTAATGATCAATCTACATAGCATCAGCTTACATCGGTTGGGACCATTAGCTCTTCTACACATATGAACCATAGAATCCCGCAGTTCAATGTTTGCCTTCAAAGAGGATATTACGGCCGTGCCATATGTTCCATAAAACCCTAAACATGTCATTCTCTTTTCTACTTTACACCATGATAGTACCATAGTTGAAAAATCTGATGATAAAAAATTACCTGAAATTATCGATTTTTATAATTCTACGAAGGGCGGTGTTGATACATTGGATGAACTATCTGCTAATTATAGTGTAGCAAGAAACAGTCGCCGCTGGCCTCTTACTTTCTTTTTCTCGTTCTTGAACACCGCCGGAGTAAATGCTCAGGTAATATATAAAGAAAATACGAAAAATTACAATTTGAGGAGACGTGCATTTTTGAAAGAACTTGGTATGCAGCTGATATCAGAGTTAGAAGTAAGCGAAGACAGACTCCCTGTTTACGACGCGGACTACGGGAGTTGGAACCAGCGGAACGTCATGAACCTGGCCCGAAACGATGTAGGACAAGTAGTAGATGTTCATTTTTCAGTTTGTCCGAGAAGCAAGGGCAGAAAGACCTTTTATGTCTGTATGCAGTGTGACACTCCACTGTGCTTAGGGCACGGAGTACGCGTCTTTGGGCTGCGAAAATTGTGCCACTTTCAAAAGACGATAACTTTTTTATTTGTAACGATAATGCTTCAATTTAAGTTGTGTTTTGTTTCTTAGACGTTTGTCTTAAAAATAGGTTTAAGTTTGACATAATAGTATGTAAGTTAGCAATATCATGTTTATAATATTAGCTGTTCTTTTTTTTTAAAGCAGAGTTGATGTTTTGTGCAGAATTAATAATATTTTAAATAAAAGGTACTATTACTGATATTTTTTTTTGTTTTATTTGACTCAAGAGCAAGCAAAGAAATCACATTTAATAATTAAATTAAGATGATATAAAAAAAACAAAATTTTAAGTGAATTTTGTTTGTGGGGTATAACATACCCCGGCACACCTATTATTTATTTTTATTGTGGTACACTAACGAAGGGTTAACAGAAAACGTTAGTTTAGTTAGTTCTAGAAGGAAAGCAGTATCCAGCTTTTTGACTTTTAAAAGCTTTGTCAAGATAAATGTCTATATTTTAGTAATATTTCTAAAAATGTTCTTATACGCTAAACTAGCTTTATTGTATTTGAGGTGGTTGGAAGATCAGGGATGGAAGTTTCTCCCAAATTTAGTTCTGGGCACTATTATTTAATACCTACATAGAACTCCTCTAAATTGGGCACAAACATGTACTTTCTTCCCATAGCTTAATGTCAACTTTGAATTAACGAAAATATTTTTCTTAGGAAAGTAGTCAGTTTATAGTTGCGCAAATATTACAATAGTAATATAAATAAACACTGAATGGAATAATAAACAATTATTATATAATTAGAGTAAAAAAAATCTTTCTCTTCATTTTGCTTTTGTTTGATAAATGATACCTAGTTCCCATCATGTCTGCGATCTTATAATTTATGAAAAAGTTATATAATTGTTATAATAAATGTTAATATCATTCCGCGGCGTTAGGTCAAAAGTCCAAGGAACTTTAAAATTACTGCTTGAATTTTGTAGTTACCTTAGTGCGGTTTGCCAAGTAAGGCAATATTATAGGCTATATTACTAAAGCGTTTTAAATATCGAAATGGCTGAAACTTGTATTTAAGTTTATATACATAAGCAGATATTGCAGTCTTCGTAACATTAATTGACACTATATATTATTAGTTATATGATGAATGTGATTTAATTTATTTTCAGATAATAAAATTAAGCAAATATGTTTTCCGGTTTCTCTTTAACCCAAACAAAAACTTTATAAACAGTTTTATTTGTGTGCTAAATATGTTATAAGATATAAATATTCGATACATATTCATGCCGTCGTTCTAAGCCAAAAAGCCATAGCTCAAGGTCTCACTATTTTCTGATATTTAACTTTTTCTTAATTAGATATCCGCACCATTTTTTTAAAGGAATCTGAAGATTTTTAAAATGAAACTTCTTTAGCGAGGGTAAGTGCGAAAAAAAGAAAATCAGATGAAACGGGATTCAAAATGAAACCCTAATGAAGCATGTGCTAGAGGGCTGAAATTTTCAGGAATTGTAACCGGGGCAAAATGAGGATCCTGGACGAAAACTGAACCCCATACCCCCCTCGTTCGGCCAGGAAAGGGGGGCGAAGGAAAAACTAAATTAATTAATTTCGGGAGAACGGGAAGAGCTACGGGGTCGAAATTATTATAGTAGGTGCGCCTCATGGGGAGATTACCTAACGGTTGGGGGGGGGGGGTTAATTTCATAGTTCGTAATTTTTATGATAAATATTACCTTCTACAAAAACTGATTTTTTGTGTATCTTTATGACCGCGCGGGCCATAAAGTGAACATTATGTCCGCACGGGCATAAAGTACTCTTCTTCTTCAAGTGCCATATCAGGTCCCCCTGACGTTGGCAATTACTTGGGCAAGTGTTTCTCGATTATGCGGCAATCGGAATAGTTCCTCTGCGCTACGTATACCGGTCCATTCACGGATGTTCCTCAGCCAGGAAGCCTGCTTTCTTCCTACTCCTCTACGTCCTTCCACTTTTCTCATCATGATCAGTTGTAGGGTTCTGTATCGCTCTTCTCTGAAGACGTGTCGAAGATACGAGATTTTCCTGCACTTAACTATATTAAGTAGCATAAGTGTTGCGTCGGCCCTGTTTAGTACCATTTCGTTGGTCTGCATAGCTGTCCAGGATATTCTCAGCATTCACTGGTGTAACCACATCTCGAACGCTTCTAACCGATTAGCTGTAGCGGCTTTAATTGTCCAGATCTCTACCCAGTACAGCAACACTGACCATATGTAGGCTTTTACCATTCTCTGCCGTAATTTTAGGTTCAGATTATCATTGCAGAATAGTGGTTTCAATTTTTGGAATGTTGTTCGGGCTGTCTCTATTCTACACCTTATTTCTCTATTTGGATTGAGATGTTCGATGATATAACATCCAAGGTACTTAAACTGGGTTACTCTGCCTATATTTTTCGTATCAATCTGTAGTGCAGCATCAGGATGTACTTGTCGACTGAAGACCATACATTTTGTCTTGTTGATATTTATGTTGAGCCCCATTTCTTGTCCTTCTGCGTTTACACAGTTTAGTAGATGTTGCAGGTCTTCTCCCAGGTGTCGTCGGCATATCGTATCGTATTTATATATTCTTCATTGATTTGTACTCCCATTTCTTGTTCTTGAGTAGGCCGTTTAAAGATTTTGTCTGAATATATGTTAAAAAGTAGTGGTGACAGTATGCAGTCCTGTCTGATGCCTCGTAGCATTTGGTTTTCCCCTGTAAGCTTTTTGTTTAGTCGAACTTCTGCTTTCTGTCTTCAGTATACATTTTCGATAATTTTAACGCCCCTGCTATCTACCTCTATGTTCTTTAAGATGTCTATAAGCTTTCTGTGTTGTACTTAGTCGAAGGCCTTCTGGTAATCAACGAAACACACAAAAAAGTCCTTGCGCTCATCACGACATTTTTGTAGTAGTATATTCAGAGCACACAGTGCCTCTCTAGTTCCTAAAGTATTTCTAAATCCAAATTGGGCTACATCCAAATCTGTCTCACATTTAGATCTTATCCTCCCGTGAATAATTTTGAGAAAGACCTTCAAGGTGCGGTTCATAAGACTTATTAGCCTATACTCACTGTATCGTTTTGCTCGTTGTTTTTTGGAATTGGAATGAATACGGATTTCAGCCAATCTTTCGGTATGTCTCCGGTCGTGTACACCGCATTAAACAGTTTGACCAAGATTCCAATGTTCTCCTCTTTGATCATTTCTAACAGCTCCGTTGGGATGTCATAAGGTCCGGTGGTTTTTTGGTTTTTGCAGATTTTATTGCAAATAGAACCTCACTCTTGAGAATTTCTGGTCCTCCGTCTATATCAGTGTGGGCATCGAATTTTGATTCATTCGGTCCATTATTATCAAACATCTCATTTATGTATTTGAACCATATTCCACGGATTTCTTTTTCATCGAAGATATTTTTGCCTTTAGTGTCTATTAGCATATTAGTGGTATTTTTATTGCATACATGTTGAAAGTGTCATGTTTATTTTCCAGGTGTGCTATTTCCTTTTGTCTCCTTTTATATTCGTCTGGGTTTGTTTTATATTGCCGCCTTTGCTCCATGAGGTGCAATATTTCGGATGTCATCCATTTCTGTTCCTTCGGTTTATCTTTTCTTACCGTATGTTCAGTTATTAGCTTATTTGTTAGTTTCTTGAATGATTTCCAAACTGCATCCACGCTGTCGTCGGTCCTTATTTCCTTTATGCAATTGTTCAGGTCTTTCGCGAATACTTCCCTATTGCTCTCTGCCAGTTTCGATTCATTGTGTTGGGTGCTATTCTTTAGTTGTTTAAGTTTGACTTTAGTGTCGGCAACCAGCGGGTTATGGTCAGATCTAACGTCTGCTCCAGGATTGGTTGTAACTCTGTTTACACAGTTCCTAAATCTTTTGTTAATTAATGTATAATCAATCTGGTTTCCTATAATATGTGCTGGGTTATCGCCTGGATCTCTCCAAGTATATAGTCGTCGTTTATGCAATCTGTACCATGTGTTTGTTACCACCATGTTGTGATTTTGACAAAATTCGAAGAGTGTCAACCCGCTCATTACTTTCACCCATACCATATTCCCCCACCAAGTCCGATCTACTACCCTGGGCTATCTTCGCGTTAAAGTCTCCCAGGACATATGTAGTTTCTCTGTTCTTAAGTGTTTTCATTATTGTGTATAATTGACTATACAGAGATTCAACTTCGTCGCCGTACCTTATCTCTGCAGTCGGAGCTTATATTTGGAGTATATTAATGTTAAAAGGGCTTGCCCCCAATTGTAGTAGTAATATTCTGTCGTTTATGGGGACAAAGTTTAGTACGTATTTCGTTAATTCTGCCGTCACAAAAATTCCAACTCCATTTCTGTGATTTGGCTCGTCATCATCACCTGTAGAGTAATATAAGGTGCCATTTTCATGTTTGCATGTTCCTGAACCTTACACCCCTTATTTGCAGTTTCATCCGGTTAATCTCCTGAACGAGATTCCCAGCTGCGTAGAGTGAACGGACATTCCACGTTCCGATTCTTAGTTTAGACTTTGCTATTTTGCATAAAGTACACCATTTTGAAATTGGTATAATTGGTATCTAGACAATAAAAACACAATACTTAACTAGTATGACATAATAGCATATTATATACCTAGCGACTAAAGTGGCATTTTTCTCCCGAGGAGAAAAGTTAGTAGCCTGAGCGAAGCGAGGGCTACAATTCGCTGACAGATAAAAAACACTTTAATCCTGTGATGTATACGCTATTTTTTGCACCTTGGAAAAATTATTACAGGAATGAAAGAAAAGCACCATTGGTACCTACTTTAACCTACTTTATGTACCAAATATTATAAACGTTGTTGTCTGGTTTTTATATTGTTCCAATCCATCCAAAATCTTTGTGTGTTTCAATATACGTTGCTAAGACCAGTACAAAAAAGCCCTTGGCACTAACAAATTTATTTGTCAAAAACGTGTCACATTGTTGAAAATTTTAAAAATGAATATTGAAAAAACCGTCGAAGAGGCTATAAGTCAGCTGCTACCCCCAAAGTCTCGGCATCCTAATGAGAAACAATATACAGACATTACAAAATGATGTGACGAACGAAGCGTGAATAGTTTCACAGAGGAAAAGGTGCTATTGGCATATTTTTTTGAAAAGTACAAGATACCCAAGGCCTCGTCGTTATGGAACCAGTATTCCATGATAAAAGCACGATGATTCTAGAGACCAATGTCGATATTAGCAAGTGCAGTAAACTTGCCGCATTTTTTAAAAGGAAAAACCGAAGAAGTCAATGATTCTCGACTTACATAACATCAAAGAATTTCTACAAAAAGCTTCAAATGAAGACTTTTTAATGAATAAGGTACCTAATTACCATCAATTTTGAATTACAAAATTTAGTAATAAACAATAATTTCGTTACAGGTGGCGCTAATTATGGGTGTTGGCTCGGGTGTTGGGGCCTGTCGGGTGAAGGAACTGTGCCAGTTAGATTGCTGTGATGTCTTGGATTATAGCCATTTTTTCTGGTAAATGCACGGGACACAAAAAATTTTTTGTGGTTAAATGATCCACTGAAAACTCTGCAGATGTGGTAGAATTGGTGGAAAAATATATTGGTCTAAGACCACCTACGAAGTTTTTTGTTGGGTACAGAAACGGACGATGTACATCACAGCTTTTTTTTTTTTTTTTTTTTTTTTTATGGCAGTTGGCACACACACTA
>MU189790.1:0-19226 GCA_016904865.1 Pissodes strobi | reverse complement strand
TTTTTTTTTTTTTTTTTTTTTTTTATGGCAGTTGGCACACACACTAAAGGTAGATCCTATAGCGCTCGACGAGCGGTGCGTGTGCGAAGATGTTGATTGACACGGTTCTTGAATATTTGTAGGTTGTAATTAGTGGGAAACAGATGTCCTGGAAGTGAGTTCCACAGTGATGCAGTGCGCCAGACAAAGGAGTTCTGGTAAAGCGATGTTCTAGGTGTTTCTAGTTGTACGACGAACTGGTGCGCTCCTGCAGTCTGTCGGGACTGCCTGACAGGAGTTGCCAGGGGCGGGATTATGCGAGCCAAATCCTGGGAACATCTGCCGTGAAAGTATCTGTAAAACAGTGACATCTCGGCCACATGTCTGCGATGTTCCAGACTATCCAGATTCCGGGTCAACTCCGGATCGCCGACGAGACGCACAGCCCTCTTCTGAATGGAATCCAGCAGCTTTAGGGTATGCTTTGGTGCGGCACCCCAGATATGTGAGCAATATTCTAAGCACGGTCTTATTTGCGCTTTGTACAGCAAGCGCAACTGCTGCGGTGTATAGAGTTTTTTGTTGCGAAATAGCGCACCAAGCTTCTGGGAGGCTGATTTTGCGATGTTAGCAACATGGTCATGCCATGACATATTGCTGTTGACCGAGACACCCAGCAGCCCGATTGACGAGGATGAAGGAATGGTCGATCCTGCCATAATGATGTCAGGGCCCGCTGTATTGGCCCTCTTAGTAAACGTTGCTGCTTGGGTCTTTGCTGCATTGAACTGGACCAAATTTCGGTCGCCCCAAGTTTGAACTTTCTCCAGGTCTTGATTAATTGCTGTAATCTGCTCCTGTCTGCGGTGATGAGTCTCAGTCGCTGGTAAGGGTTTTTCTGATCTAAAGTGGGAGACAAGGGTACTGTCATCTGCAAAACTGTAAACAGGATTATTCGTTTCGATCAGCAGGTCATTAATATAGATGAGGAACAGAGTTGGCGAAAGTATTGCGCCCTGAGGCACGCCCGCGTTGATGGTGAATGTGTCCGAGATGTGTCCATCGACTGCAACGTGTAGGGATCGGTTCTTAAGGAAACTGGCCAGCCAGCTGCAGAGAGAGGCGGGCAGTCCCAAGGACGGCAGTTTGTTGAGCAGTCCGTCATGCCAAACTCTGTCGAATGCCTTTGAAATATCCAACGCAATTGCTCGAGACTCTCCGTAGTTTTCAATTGCCCTACTCCATATATGAGTGACATAGGCCAGTATATCTCCTGTCGATCTCTCTTTGCGAAAGTCGTATTGATTATCGCTGATTATTCTGTTGCTCTAGAGGTACTTGAGTAGTTGCTGGTTGACTACACGTTCCATGACTTTGGAGATTATTGGAAGCAAGGCAATCGGGCGATAGTTTGAGGGCGTGGTTTTCTTGCCTTTTTTTGGAACAGGTTGCACTCGAGCGACTTTCCAAGAGGATGGGTAAATCCCTTTTCTGTAAGAAAGAGAAAAAAGCCTGGAAAAAACAGGTGTTAGTTCGTTGGCGCAGTTCTTTAGCACGATGGCAGGTATTCCGTCCGGTCCTGATGCCTTTTGCGTATCTAGTTCTTTAAGGATTTTGCGAATATCACGATGAGAAAACTTGACTTCTGCCATGGTGGTGTTGATGTTCGGTATAGTGGGGAGAGTCTTACTTTGGGGCACGTCTAAGGTAGAGTGCGATGAAAACATTTTGGCGAGCATGTTTGCTTTTTCCTTGGCTGTAGTCGCCGTGATGCCACGTTCGTCCGTCAAAGGTGGGAGAGACGTTTTTGTAAAGTTGTTACTTACAGCCTTTGCTACCGACCAGAAATTCCTGGAGCCGCTGGGGCATTGCAAAAGTTTATTCCTGATCCTTTGATTGTGTTTGTCCTTACTTTCGTCGATCACACGCTTGCACTCGTTTCTCGCTTCGATAAAATAATTGCGATTTTCAGCGTCCTGATTTTGCTGCCAGTACTTATAGGCTTGCTGTTTCCTTCCTACAGCTCTTTCGCATCTTTTGTCGAACCAGGGCTTTCCTTTTGATGGTAACTTGATGGAATTTGGGATGTATGCTTCCATTCCTGAGGAGATTACTTGCATGATCTCTTCGCAGCAGTCTGACGGGTCGTCAGCGGCAAAGCAGACGTCGAGCCAAGGAAAATCTAGGTAAAACTGCCTTAGATCGTCCCAGTTTGCAGAATTGTAATGCCAGATTTTGCGAGGCAATGGTGGATCCTTCTGTATGAGTGGCAATTCACAAACTGTTGTAATAAGTTTGTGGTCGGAGGTACCTAATGGCGGACCAACTGTAACCTTGTACTGGTCAGGATTGGTGGTCAGAAAAAGATCCAGGAGGGCGGCGAATTCGCCCCTCTCTGAGATTCGAGTTGGTTCGTCTACAAGTTGAGTAAGCCCGCAGCTGATGGCAAATGCTTCAGCTTCTCTACCTTCGTTGTCGGTCTTGTTGTGATGTTTGAGCCAGTTGGTGTTGTGGGCATTGAAGTCTCCCAGAACGATTATTTCTGAACTGGGGTGATCGACCTGTATTGAGTCAAAGGTGGTAGCTAGTGTTGAGAAAAAGCTTTGGTAGGCTCTATCGCTCGGAGGGCGATAGAGACAACATATAAACTTGGTTAATCCCTTGGCGGTGAACTTGAGCCACATGACGTCAAGGTTGTTCGGTTCGAGTGTTTCCTCGCGGTGACATGAAAGGTCGCATCGGACAAAAAGGCATATTCCGAACTTATATCTAAATCGGGTATGTAAGTCGTAACCAGGATAGAGGTAGTTCACTGTTGTTGTTGTAGAACATACTTGTGTTTCTGTAAGGGCTAATATGTGTGGTCTATTTGCTTGTAGATGTTGGTGTACCGAATTTATGTTTGTATTTAGGCCTCTTATGTTGCAGAAATCTATTCTAAATTGGTTCGGTATCTTTGCTGTCTGTGAAATGCGAAATGAAGGGCTCCCAGAGCCACCCAGCGCCCGGAGATCCGAATGGCCGGGGAGTTTACCTCCGGAATATTTTGATCCTGGAAGCACCATCATGTCCATATATTCCTACTGTGAAACCCGGGACCACCAGCGCGGAAGCGGAACGTGATTTGGGAAAACCACTTAGCACTCCCCAATTCTGGTGGGGTGGTCTTTCACCGGACGATGCGAGTAGGCTTATGCATCTACCACCTAGGCTTATCCATAAACACATATTTGGACAGCTGCCAACCAAAATTGCCGATATATCTAAAACTAGCTTTAGAAGAACGCCGGCGTCTTTCCTTGCAGATTCGGGAGTAAACCTGGATCAACTTAAACGACATGGTGGTTGGAAAAGTAGCGCCGTTGCCGAGGACTATGTCGATTTCCTAAACCAGAAGACAATCGTGGCTGGCCAAATTGTTGTCGCCACTTCCTCAGAAGTATCCGTCGCGTCCAGTATGTTAGTTTTCTATTTCAGTGCTTTATTTGAAATATTATTCTGTAATATAGGCACTGTACTAAATCAATAAATACATAATATTGCTTTATAATTTAATAATTTTATTTTTAATCCCTAGGGATTAAAAGTGCCACTTTAGTTCCCGAAATCAGGGATTAAAATCGCTACTTTAGACCCCAAAGTGCATAAAATATATTGTGCATAACTAGGGTTGCCATAAATGTGCAGGTCAGCGTCACGTCACAAAGTAAATAGCTATTAGTTTTCAAGAAAAAAAAAAATAAAAAGAACCCTACCCGAAAATCTTTTTGGATGCCCCCACGAAAATGCCTATTTTCGGTTTTCTAAATTCAGGTTTTTAGTGCGTTTTTAAAATAAAAACAAGAGACTAGTACGATTAAAAAATAAAAATACATTAAGTTAATTTTAATCTAATATTTTTTTATATAAATTATATACCTAATACATATGTAGGAGGTAGTTTTGTGAGTACTTAAGCTTAAGTACTTCTCCGAAGATTTAATTCTTTGCAAATTTTATCTTTGACATATTTATAAAATTGAGCACAAAACATTTTAAATTTAAATTGATATTGTAAAATAGCTTCAACAGAGTTCGATGATAGCCGGCTTCTTTTTTTAAAAAAAGCGGAAACTTGAATCTATGCCATCTTTTGTAAATTAGCTAAAATCAACGCAAGTCTTAGAAAATGGGGATATATTGCATCACAGATAAACACGAAAACGGCAAAATTAGTAGATTTGATATTTAGCTAGGATTCTAGGATATCTTATATAGGGACGCGGGACTCAATAACGGGGATAGTCTCGATATATCGAGACGAATGGCAACCCTATGAATGACGCTCTCTTAATTTAGGTCGCCATAGCAGCCAGCCGTAAGGCTAGCATTTCAAATGAAACGTCTTATTATTACAGTGTTTGGAATAGTTTGAATCAATAGAAAATTTCAAAGTAAATATCCAAGAAAATATTTACACATCAAAATTTGGGTTTCTTCCTCTTAGCCTAAAATTAGCTTCCAAGGGTTCGGTGTGGCGGAAGACAGCAACCCGCATTACAACTAAACGAATTGCGCTGGCTGTAAGATCGCGGGAGTTGGCAGAACATGTAAGAAGAACCATAACTTCATATCACTCTTCATTTTGTTTTCTGGCCAGCATGTGTTTTTATAATTTTGTTTTAAAGTAAAAATTTAAAAATACACTCTCTTTACTCGTTTTATTCAAAAATAAAGCTACAGTAATTAAATAGGACTTGGTAGTGCTATAATTTATATGTTATATAATAAACATAGTACCTGGATAATGTGGAACACGAACCATCACATATCTGTTTTATGTAAACATTGTTCGAAGCGTTTCAAGTGTGCAAACGTTAATAAAATGACTGGTCATATTAAAAGTGCTTTGGCCAGTTACAAGGCAAAAGATGGCGTAGGGGGCAAACAATTTGTATAGGTTGCTTGTATAGTGTTCATACGCAAGAAAATGAATTTGCAGCTAGCTAAGCTAAAGAAAAGGCAGTGAATAATGAGGAGGTCGCGACTAACAACGACAGTACAGATAGTGATGAAATTGAAAGTGAGATGGATATTCCAGATATGCCATATATGAAAAGTATATCGATGATAGCTCAATGACTAGTGGAAGTGACGAGTGACGTAACTTAAGTGACTGATGTAAGATGTAATAATGTAACTAAGAATAAGTGCAATTTATATTGTATAAAATAATAAGTATAAATACTTACCTGATATCCTTTGATAAAAAGAATAAAAAGGAATTTTCTATCAAAAACTATTTTTTTGTATTGAAGAAGCCCATATAAATACCCAATTTGGGTAAATACCGGGGTAAAAATCCAATGTATTTACCCAAAATATATTTAGCGAGTATATACCCATAATTACTATCCTCTGATGCCAGCGTTTAATTTAAATGGAAGTGATAAACATAAAAAATCCGTGCGTTGCAGTCAAATTTTTAACGCGATATCTCTGTTAATACTTAACATTTTCTAATAAGTCACTCACCGTGACAACTGTATACAGGGGGCCATTCAAGTCATTTTTTCCAAGTTTAATGTTACACCAATAATACGAGCTGAATATTTTTCAGTTAATACAGCCCAAATGAACACAAGCATTAAAAAAGTGCTATTCTCTGAAATACTGTATGATTGATTCTTACTTTAGACTCTCTTGACTCTTGATAAGCAGAGCAAATTGCATGGTCATTCATAAAATTTTAGACAAACTAAATACTAAGGTTTCAAAATAAATGACAAAACCGACATTCTCTAGTTTATTAAGAATATTTATCAATATTCTTTTAAGTAATTAAGTTGTTTTATTACACCAGTAACATTAACCGGTATAATGACAGATAAAACCCATATATAATTTCTGAGATATGATTATTGTTCAAGAATTCTTTTTCAAAGCGTTCAAAATTATATTTATTTTGAACTTGGAGTTCATTTAGTTCTTTAGACAGTGTTAATGACGAAATATTTTGGTTTAAACTAAAAATGTTTCTTATAATGAAAACCTAGAAATCCCAACTACTAGGAAACCTTTCACCTCCCATAACTTTTGCCGCCTTAATTAAAGCTCCTTCATTATACCACTCTTTTTAAACTCCATGTTCCGCCACTAATATCCGATGCCGAATCTAACCGAAACTAGCACATATTTTAACTTCCGGAACGTCACAATTAAAATTAGAGCCAAAATCGCATCACCGCCCGTTCCGCTGCACTTGTCACTAGGTCGCACTTTTGCGCCGTTCGTTTGATTTTTACTGAGCAACTTTGACTATCCTACTGCACTACTACTATTCGCTAGATCCATTCAACATTTTATGCACTTACTATAAAATAGTTGGCGGTGGGTATAATAGCGAGCATGTAAAAGACCGCTACGGTTTAGAATGTATTATTGTTTACAGTTGTCAGCTGGAGGTCGTTGCAATTTTTTTTTGCGAAATAAACGTTGCAACGCTTTTTGAAAAAAATATCCAATAGTTATATCTCAACAGATGATTTTTGGATATTCCTTGACATTTTTTGTACGTACATTTTGTTAAAATTCAGTTTTAATCATCTCCTGATGATGGATGGCGAACCGTGCGTCGAGTGCAAACATTCTGTTTCGGTATTGGAAATAAAACTCTGCTTTAATAAAATTCACTAGTCATGAATTCATATATTTAAAAAATGGGTTTTGTTGATGGTATTATGAAGAAAATTCTGCACACAAAATCTCAAAATACATTGAAAAAAATTATTATCTCGAGGGGTATAATTCAAAGGTATGTATATACCAAGAAATAAAAAAATTCGAGCACAAATAGTATATTATATTATAATGATTAAAAGTGCATAATTTTTTACGAGCAGTAGAAAAATAGGACTTTTAGTTGGCATAATATATACTATTTTTTCTCCAACCACATTTTTAATACATTTGGTAATACATTTGAATATTAGGTTTGTTCTAGCAGCGATTTCAAACGGTTCCAAACCATCCGGAGTTTGCGCATAGCGATATAAGCGACGCTTATATCGTTATGCGCAAACTCCGGATGGTTTGAAACCGTTTGAAATCGCTGCTAGAACAAACCTATTATAACAGCGTTAACAGGTAGGTAGTCATGGATATATGGTGATTGTTGGCAACATTTTGATTGACAAGTAGACATACATTTACAATCGAGCGTATAATACCTTCCGTAGTTTTGAAAATGAACCTGACCTAGTTACAAATACACCTGCCGATATATTGGAAAGTGCAGAAGGAGTATCTTTAAATCTCTTGCCACCTATCGAAGAGTGTCAACCCATCCACCCTTACTTTGGTCCCAGTATTCGATGGTGAGATTCACGCTGGATATTAAGAATAGTGTGGATATTAGCAAATATTCAAAATTAGGAGCATTTTTAGAATGGCAAAATTATGTATATATAATTTAAGGTTTTTACAAAGGAGGAAGTGGATCGATTTCTGGATACAGTCTCAAATAGTGTTTTTTGATGATGAAGGTTGTTCTAATATTTCGGAATTGCAGGTGCTATTAGGTATAAAAATTTTGCACACAAAAACCAAGAAGCCTCGTTCGTTTACTATTATGGGCGAACATTATTTGCGTTTATTTCGAAAATATGTTGCCCTACGGCCATCAAATTTATAGGAACCACGTTTATTTCTTAAGTATGTTAATGGAAAATGTCAAAGAATGGCTGTTGGTGTTCATAAAATAAGTGTTGTGCCACAAGAAATCGCAAAATAGAAAATTTGAAGGATTATACTGGACATTCGTTGAAAAGAACGCCTACTATACATCTTGCCAGCGGTGAACATTTTTTTCCCTAGGCCTGTCTGACGTATGACGATAATGCTAATCGAAAGAGACCCAAGCGCCAAACTGTGATTTTAAGATATTTCCTTTTAACGTATGAGGAGGCTATATCCCCCTTTGTTTACGTATCAATAAAAATGTATGCACAACTTATGAGAAAATAGATTTAAGATGGGTACAAAAACAAATTGACAAAACATAGCCTCAAACTTTATAGATTTTAATAGATATTTGGAGCATGGATCTTTTTTAAGGAATACCGGAAAACTATTATCTATTAATTTCAAAAAAGAACCAAGTCCATGGTTCCTTGTAACCAAAGAGAAAATCTACAACATGGTTACTTTTGAACAAAAAGATTTTTAAAAAATTTTTATTTAAAAAAAATAGAAAATAATAATCTACATGTAATTATGTAAGTGAAGTTATAGGAATATAAAAACAAGCTATTTTCTTTTAAATAAACATTTATATAAAACAAATTTTATTTCCAATGAAGCAAATTTTCTTCATTGACCTTCTTCTTACTGAAAATACATATCTGGCCCAAAACCTTCAAAATCACCCTCATAGTCTTCTGTGATGCCCATTTTATAAAACTCTTGAGCTTCTATTGGAATAAATTTCATCAAACTATTGATGTCGTCTAATTTTTCGCTAGAAATTGCTTTCCCACTTGGACAGAGCATAGTAAGTTTAAAAACTTCTTGAATAGGTCTTTTTCCTTTTACTTTTTTAAAAATATCCAGTTCTGTAAATGAGGGGGTTTCTTTCAAGAATATTGAGTAGGGCTTTCATTTTTCAATCCTAATCTCTTTTGCTTTTAGCCAGCTAATTTTTTCTTTGTTTACGCCTAGTTTTCTATTGCAGATTTTTTTCTCTATTTGTTCTGTAGAATAGAAGTCTTCTTTATCCATTGTTTCGACAACATTTTTTTTTCCTTTTTTTTTAATAACTTCTTTAAAATCATCCATAGTGTAAATTCTAATTTGCTTTAATATGAAGCGTTCTATTAGGCCAAAATCTGTATCATTCTGGAGATAGCTATGACCAGATTCTAAGAACTTGAAACTTATAGTTTTTAAAATTGGATGATTTGCTAAAATTGTTTTTAAAATTAACACAATTTTAATATTTCTATTTTGGCCACCACAACTATCTGACCACAAAATTAGGTTTTCCACTCCTTTTTCTAAATATAAGTTTATATACTTTACAAGACATGACCCCACTTCTTGTGCTCCCCTACCTGCAATACCCTCTTTCCAAATAAAGCAATAAGGAACATCGGTTGATCCAGGGTGAATACCTTCATTATAAATACTTAATTGACGTTTGTCATATACTAAATTTATGGGAAGCTTTGGTAAACCTAAAATTTTCTCCATATCATAGGTCAGCGTTTCAAGAACAGGATTTGCCTTAGCTTCTTTTAGGTCGTGATTCATTAACTTTCTAGCTATCTCTGCTTTCTTCTGATGCTCTTCATGTGCGGTCCTCAGACTTTCTCTTTCCTTTTCATCAGTGGTATTTTTAATTTGGGATTTGAACTGGTCGCATTTATTGCATGTATCTTTAGAAGGTGGCTCAATTTTCAAATTAAAATGTTTGTAAAACGTAGTTTTATAAAAAGAAAAACTAACTTTAGAATTGCCCTCTTCTAGATACATTTCATACATTTTACTTTCCGTTAGTTCGGTTGGCAAAAATTTGGCAGTTGTTTGGGATCTAGTGTAATGCGATAAATATGTGGGAAAACGATTTATTTGGTCGAATATTTTTTGTACTACATCTGTATTTATATTCTTTTTGCCACCGGAGGTGGTTCTTCCCCGTTGATCCTGTAGCTGGATGGTACGCACTTTAGTTAAAGCAGTATTAACCCTTTTTGTTGATAACAAAACAGGAATATTGTCCAACATGTACGTTCTAGTAAAAGTTTTTCCCCTCTGAGTTTTTTGTTCGCTTTCGTTTAACAGGAAGTTCTTCAATTGTTGTTCCAATAAAACTTGTCTGCAAGTCGCAAGAACCAAGGCTCCAAAATTTCTCAAAAAGTGTTTTTCTTATTCCTTCCCTAACTTTTTCATTGCATCTTTGTGCACATTTACATTCGTAATTAGTTGTAGATGGTTTACTTTGTTCTAATTCTCCTTTTACCGAGTAATACGACTGGTTTGTATCTTTTAATTTTTTTCTGCTCCTTGAAGTCTGTCCTGGATATTTATTTCGTCTCCCTTTTTTTGGCCTTCCTTTCCACTTTTTGCGTTCATCCTTTAATTTTTGTGATATTCCATTTTCATCCTCAAGGTTTTCATTTTCTTGTAAAGAGTTCTCCACTTCCAGTTGAAGAATCAGATGGAACATAATTTTGATCCTTAATACTGTCATCAGAGTCTTCCAAAAATGGCGAATTATTAAGCGACGTAGAAGGGACAGCGTAAGTTTCTGGATTCGTTTGAAATGTAGAGTCGGCCGTCCATTTTTCTGCTATGTCTAGCGCTTGACAGGTTTCAATAACAACTTTCTGTTACTCATTTATTTTGTCTCGTATTTCCAAATCCTTATTTTCTATATGGAAAAAATAAAACAATATTGCTATGTAACGAAATTAAATAATCGAAATATCTCTACAAACCTGCGAGAACATGAAGTTTTTCAAGATCCTTCCTGCCTTCACGTGTAACATTGGTGGCAGCATTCTGAAAAAACCGCAAGATTTAAATTGTTTAAAAAGAACCAACCGCCAAATTGGGATTTGGCTCTTTTTAAAGAAAAACAAAATACACTATTTTTAAATTTAACGCAATAATAATATAATTTTATACATCTGAAATTAACTAGAAATAAAAAAAAAACAACTAACACAATCCTAAATACTTATTTTAGTTCGCTTCCTAACCTACAAAAATACTTACCGGCTTATTTTGACATATTTTTAACTTCTTGCTTTGGTTTTCTTGTTCTGCTATATTTTGCCAAGCAGCCCACACAATACTTTTATACCTTTCACTAATACCTTTCATTTTTTCAATAGTTTTGTAGAGTTTAATACGAAAAGCACGCGACATCCAAACATTTAAAGAGAACCAACAGACAACTGACTCGCATATGAAAGGAATTGTCGCTTGGATCGTTTGAGACAAATTCAAAAGATCCCTTCACAGAGTGGTGGTGCTTGGGACCTTGTTCAATAGATGTCACTGAAATACCTAATTGTAGTGTGGATCTCTTTCCACATTATACATTGAACACTGCTCTGTCGGATGGTGCCCTTTGCTCACTAATTGGCGCTTGGTTCCTTTTCGTTTAACATCATCCATTAGGTATAAAAATTTTGCACACAAAAACCAAGAAGCCTCGTTCGTTTACTATTATGGGCGAACATTATTTGCGTTTATTTCGAAAATATGTTGCCCTACGGCCATCAAATTTACAGGAACCACGTTTATTTCTTAAGTATGTTAATGGAAAATGTCAAAGAATGGCTGTTGGTGTCACAAAATAAGTGTTGTGCCACAAGAAATCGCAAAATAGTGAGAAAATTTGAAGGATTATACTGGACATTCGTTGAAAAGAACGTCTACTATACATCTTGCCAGCGGTGAACTTTTTTTTTCCCTAGGCCTGTCTGACGTACGTCGCCATATAGCACTGCAGCCTGTACAGGCTTATTGTGCTGAGCCTATGTCGTTTTAAGATAGCCACTCCAGTATTTTTGGGTCCTGAACGAGGCCCTACAGGTCTTTTTCTGGGTGTTTGATTAGTATCTCTGGGTCTATATTTGGTTGCCCAAAGATGCTGGGTCTCCTGCGGTCCAGTGCCTCGCAGTTGATCAGGATGTTTCTGGCTGATTCCGGTTCCTTATTGCATAGTCTGCAGTTAAGGTCTCCGTTATACATACCACCCTGTTCAGGTGTACCTTTAGGGATGCATGATCGGTCAAAAGACCGGTTATGATTCGTAACCGGTCTCTGTTCATACGTAGCAGTTTTCCGGTTCCTTTTTGACATGGTAGGCCAATAAATTCCTTTCCATGGTTTTGCCTGGGGATTTCTGCCCAGTGACGTCGATGTTCTTCTCGAACCCAGTCTTTGATGTGGCTCCGGGTCATACTTTTTGGTATTCCCAGGGCCGGTTCTGTGCCGATTAGTTTTGTTTCTGATCCTCTCCTGGCGAATTCATCCGCTTTCTCATTTCCTTCGATCCCTCTGTGTCCTGGCACCCAGATTAGTCTTACAATATTCCAGTCTGTCAGGGTTTGTAGATCTTCAAGGCATTCCCACACCAGTTTTGATGACACTTCTTGGCTCAGTAGAGCTCTTAGTGCCGCTTGACTGTTCGACAATATTAGGATCCGCCGATTATTTGTGGCCCTCCTATTATTCTCAATGGCGCACTGAAGTATGTCGTATACCTCTGCTTGGAAAACAGAAGCATACATACCCAGTGCATAGAATTTACTCTGACCTTGACTGGCAGAATAGACTCCTGATCCAGTACCAGTTGCAGTTTTCGACCCGTCTGTGAACCAGGTTTGGTCCTGCCTTCTGATAGCTGTTAGTCCATTTTCCCATTCGGTTCTAGTTGGAAAGTTCACTTTGAATGATCTATTGAGACAGTATCGCTTTGGCATGTGGTCCGTTTTCATGTTTAAAACATCTCCCCCCATAAGATTATGATTGCCATGTGTCCCGTCCTTCTAGTAACGGTGATTATTTGCTGCAGTCGATGTGCCCCCAACCTGACCTCCCCCCTTAGCGGTGACCATACTTGTCTTAAAATACATGGTTGTTGGAAGTCGAGTACCGTAAGCAGAAGGATACATTGAAGATTCACGTATTAACAAAGAGAATACTACCAGAAAAAAATTGCAGCCTACAAAGAAAGTAAAATTTTCAGTTCAGATATTTCATCAACAAGTACTGAGAATGTTATAAATTGTTTTAAAATTAATGAAAATCTTTAGAAATTTTCCAAAATTTATAGTGATAGCACGGTACATATAGCAACCAGCAATATCACATCTTCCTTTTCCACATCTGTGCAAGTCCGCGCGCAAAATATTCCTTGGTAAGAAATCCGCCAGCGGCGGCGTCGTATTTTTACAATTAGTTTATTTTACTTGCTATTGGAGTTAAAGCGAAACTATAGGCGTGTATTTGTCAAATAACTGACATAGTGAGAGGCGAACGTTAATTATGACAATGTGTAATGCAAAAAGTCATGGTGTTTGTGCAGAAAGAAGTTGTACAAACCAGAGATATTCTTCCAAGAAGAATTTCTTTAGATTTCCTGCTGACACAACAAGGTATGTGTAGTGCTAAAATGTGAAATGCTTATAATTATTACATAAATTATTAAAAGTATCGTTTGTAACTGGTTTATGCAGCATAATTTAACTTTAATTCCACTTACTAAAAGGGAAGTTTTACATACAACCCCTTATGCAACAGTTAAACATATTTGCATAAACGGTTGTATGTAAAGCTAACCTTTTATCTTTCTATTAATACAAATAAAAGTAAAATGAATATGTACCTCGGTTTTCTTTCAACCAATCAAATTCTGTTTTTCAACCAATCGAATTCAAATATCAGTGAATATTTGGTACTAGCTCGTATATTCGAAATTATTTCCCGCGTCACCAGTCGACTTTACCTATCTACCATTTTCGTCAGACGTTTGTCAAAAAAATCGTAACTTACATAATGGCTTTAAATCGATTTACTAATATTTCTTTTGGGGAGATACGAGAAAATGCAATTAAATGTGTTCCAGTAAATACTGCAAGAACAAAAAAGTTTGTATGGGCACAATTTGAGGAGTTTTGTATCAACAGAAATGCTCAGCTAGAAGAAAATACGCCATTAACAATACTGGCTTCAATTATGGAAGATTGGGCATTTAATATGAGGAAAAGGGATGGCTCAGACTACAAAGGAGGCGTCATTAAACAAATCTGAAACCAAACAGCACAGCTTCTTCAAGAAAGGTACTTTAACTTGTATCATATAAAATTCAACTCTTTCAAAGACATAGTATTTCAAAAGGCCAGAATGGCTAGAAATGCTGAACGAAAACTTCTCCAAACCGACGTACAAAAGCGAAAAGTTAGTTCAAAAGCACTGACTTACGAGGAATACAAGAAAATATTGCAAATATATCAGGTAAATAATCCCGAAGACCTACAAAGAAATTTTTTTCATATTGCCTCGGTTGAGTTAGCATGGAGAGGAGGCGAGGCTTATGCATGTATGGTTCATTTTTTTATAAAAGAAATTACAAACGATGGTGTTGAAACAGGCCGACTTGAATACAACCCAATATTTTTCAAAACCACTCAAGGCGGAAACACAAAAATTGCAGACTCAAAATGGCTAGTTTCGAAGAGAAGATATAACGTAAAATCACCATAGACTGTTTTTAACCGTTAATGCGAACTGGAAGAATGGAAATTGGTTTAAAGATTGTCCTGTTGGAAATAATACTATTTCAAAATGGACTGAACAAGGTGCAAAGAAGATCGGTTTAATTACAGCAAAGGTCAAAATTACTAACCATTCACATAGAGCAACGGCGGTTAGCACTTTATCTAAGTCTGGAGTAGGTGATCAAGCTGTAATGAAGATTACTGGACATAATAGTGCTGCATCATTTATACCATATTTACAGTTAGATGAGTCGCATCACAAAAATATTATTCAAAACCTCAGAGAGACAAGTTCCGGTACATCTCTTGGTCTAGCTACTTCAGATGAAAATGGCGTACAACCCGTGGTTTCCAACAAAACAAGCACTTTTCAAAATCGTCGTCAAGAAACTGCTTCCGTGTATAATAATTGTGTATTTAACTATTAATTGTGTATTTAACTATTACTAACCAATGAAGGATTTCACTATTGTCAGCAGTAACTATGTGTACATTCACTAAATTATTCATAAAGACATCTGCCAAAAAAGGTGAAAGACAGCTGCCCATTGCTAGGTCATCAGGTTGTTTATAATATTTATCATTAAATTGAAAAAATCTTGAGACAAACAAAGGTTAAGGAGAGATAATATATTAATTTTTTGTTCATCGTCACGTCACCACATAATATTTTATTACTGGAAAACCGAGTAATCTGTAGCAAACTTCGACTTTTGAAGCTTTCGCTACTGTGGTCTTAAGTACAGACCGTTTGTTTTAATAAATCACTTCCACTTGTCTTCCATTTTCGAGATCTTCTCACAATTCTAAATATATTTTATGTCATACTTACATTCAACTCCCAAATATTGAAGTTCGAAAAGTGACATTCTTGTGACTAAGCCTCTGCAACATCTGAACTGTTTGTTGACTCAGGGCGCATCGGTTTGCCCTTTCTTACCTTAGTTATTCACGATCGAACTGGCGGGAAGTTCACATTTTCGATCAAACTGGAAGTGGCTTTCACTACAAAAATCATGGATAAGAAAGTGCAACGCAAGTTCAAAAACAAACGATTCAGAGTCTACTCGGGTTTAATTCCAAGTCGCAAAAAAGTCACTTTTCAAACGCCAACACTTTGAAAACAGTTGAATTGATGTTAACAATTGAATAAGGTGTGCTACATGAAATAGATATAATATGCAGAATTTAGAGCAGTGGATGCGTTTCATTTCAAAAATAAAAGTTGACACATGCCTTTGCTTTTTTGGAAAATACTCGTAAAATATGGCAATCAATAAAATGTGTATTTTTTGCAAAAGTTTATCATTATCTACATAGGTGTACCTATTATTCTGGACTTTATCAGCAACCTGGTCTCTATTGGTTCCTTTTTCATTTAATCAAACATAAGGATGCCCAACCTTTGCAAAAAGTTAATTGTTTTGCAGTCAGTTGTTAAACAATTAAAATTCCCATAAAAATGTTGTAAGCGCAATAGCTTATTTATATTAGCCAATAGCAGTTTCGAATTACATTTTATTGGCCATTTATTGGCAAGTGATTTATCAAACTTACAATGGCTTGATAAAATACTTTACTGCTGCCCTTTAATCGGCCATAACAACGGTAAACAATGAGGCGAGGCACCACATTAACCTTTTCAACCCAAAAAATCGGAAACCATAACGCAGTTTACGACTAACGTAGAGAATAATAGTTTTGCGTGGGCCATGCAGATCGGATCGTCCGCAAAAGACCTTAAGGGGCCTAGCCCGATCATTTTAATCATAATAGGAATTATATGGTATAATAGAATTTATTTTACCATCTTCTTTGCAATGAAGTTGAAACAAGATAAAATAAAATATTACTGTTTAGAATATAAAGTATTCGACTTTAAGTTAGATCGGTTTTACATAAGGGTATTTAAATTTACAATGCCTAATAAAAAATTTAGAAAAGTGACGATGCCTTATAATAAACTTGAAAGTTGATTAGAAATTAACGAGTTGCAAAGCAATGCGAGTTAATTGGATTTGCCTCCATATTTCACAAAGGGCGGGAGTTTCCTAAATTTATCTGTTTCAACTGTAAATTTTACAATAAATAATTTTGGCCAAAGGTCTGGAATAAAAGTTATATTTTTTGAGCAAGCAATCTTTTCAAAAAACGCTGAAACACGGTTTTTCACATTTTTTAGTTTGTTAATTTCCCAACCCCCTAATGCCCAGTTACCCCAACTTTTTTTTTCAAATGGAAACCTTCGTCTTGAGGGGGACTCGTTGAAAAGCATATGAAAAATGGAATCCAGCCATACCAAATAAAGAAGTTTTATGCAATAACCAGGTTTTTTTTTATTTATAATTTAAAATGTTTTTATAAAATTAAACTTTGTTAAATGTGATTGATAAAGTAATTTAATGCCGCAAATGCTGAAAATGTCCTCCGTTTACTGTCTGCCATTCTCCTAGGCGAGAGTAAAAGCCGTCCACAGCATTCCGAATGACTTCAGGTGGTATATTACGTATCTCCGCCCTGATTGTTGTAACAGGCTACGATTATATATTATACTATCACCTGGTTTCTGGACGAAATGGCGAAGGACCAAAATAAAAATTTACGTACGTGGTCGACTATAGTCGACTAAAATTGATCTATTTCTGGAAAGAAAGTAATCAAACATCATATTATTTATTAAAGTAGACTACAAAAATTAGATAATCACCACAATAGAACTAGTATTGGAAAAGCATGGAACCCAATCCATTAAACTAGGTATTCTAAAGCAAATATTTCATATGTATGTCTTTATAATATATCAAATGTACATGCCTTCTTTTGAACGAATTA
This sequence comes from Pissodes strobi, assembly GCA_016904865.1. Lineage (NCBI taxonomy): Eukaryota > Metazoa > Arthropoda > Insecta > Coleoptera > Curculionidae > Pissodes > Pissodes strobi. The sequence goes on along the minus strand of MU189790.1, from coordinate 2,145 downwards.
ACTTTACACACACACGATATATTGTTGCAGCTGGAACCACAAAGCTTCGTTGTATATTGGTATTTTCCCCTGGGTTTTGTCCTATTATGCTGTCTTTCTAAATGGAGAAAGAAACCCTTCTTCTAATCATTTGGCTTGGTTTCATTATTTCAGTTCGATAATACACCTTGATGGCCATCCACTGTTTTCGACCTTGCTAATTATGGATTTTTAATTGCTGATTCGAGGTATTTTGGAATCAAGAATATATTTTCGCCTTTCTTGGAGAGTTGTGTCTAAAATAAAACAATAGTGATAGATTGTTTACAGATTAGCCGAGTAATTGGAGTTTGGACTATAATGCATGCCGAGTTATATTTTAAGGTTATTTAGGGATATCTAACACTGTAATTATAACTTACTTTTTGTACACTTGATGGTCATTCTGTGGTAATTTTCTCGTTGATTTATACTTGATAATATATTGTTTTGCTTAGGTGATTACGGAATATTTTCATTTTGGGAATGAAACATTGACGTTTGTTAGAAGTATGTCATGCCACTCCGGTTTTAAACCATAGACTAAACGACCGGTGGAAATCGCACTGGATCCCTCTGTCGATATTGACTCGAGAACCACTCTGATTCGCGTTGCATTTATTGTAGGATTTCGCTATCATACGCTTGAATTTGCTGATTATATTGGATGGTATCAATGTTTAGCCCTCTAGGCTTGCATATTGACGCAGTATTCCACGGACTATCCGTTATTAAAGTTCGATAATATTTCAGCTCGGAGTAGATTCTACCCACGCAAGGGAAATTGTTCTATGTTTCATATAGTCTATGGGGATAATTTTGGCGGTATAAGTGACAGCTTTCTGGACAAGCGCGTGGCCTTCACGGTCGACACGGTTGCCAAGTTAATGCCTTATTCGGCATAATGCTATTGGTGGCGCGTGTTGATTGGAATTTTAGACTGCCGCATAACACGTGGGTTATATATTCCCACCAAGCATTTAAAAGTAGATTCTAACTGATTTAAATAATTTCGATAATGAGTCGCTTTAGAGCTTGATTTGGCGAATCCGGTAGTATGACATCATTACTTTCTAGTACTTTGTCACAAATAGGGACGCTGTTGGGAACATAGTATGTTGGGCCGGCGCGATGTTAATTCTGCTAGCCTCGTCATTTCGGAGCGAGCCAATTTAGTCTTTATGTGATCTTGAAGGAACCAGTAGGTTTCAGTGCCGAGCTCTCGAAATTGGGAATTTTCGTTGAGATACTGATATTTAGTGTGAAATATACAGTGCCCTAGTTAGGGGATCATTCAACGAAGCCCTTGAGCAGGATTGTGGTCGTCGATGGTTTCTCGTCTGATGGATGATTGTAGATGAAGGAAGATTTGTAGATTCGACCACCTGCACCCACGTTTGGGGATTTGACTTTCGAGAGCTGCCACACACTTGAACCCCGTTTAATATCTAAAGGGGTTTTCCATTTTCTGTTCCTGTTTCCTGTTTTCTATTCTTGGATTTTTGGTTTTGGATTTCTATTTTTGGATTTGTATTTTGGGATCATTGGTTATGGGCCTTCCATTGTTCTCTTACGATCCGGTTTCCTACCTGAGTTTCCAGACTGCATACTGAGACTCCTCCGACAACACGTGATTTCGAAGTAACCATCAATTGACTGCGTGTCTCGCTGTCTGATCCAAGCCTCAACGCATACGGAGTGTGTCTTCTCGACCTTGACGCTCCAGGGTTTCGACGAACACCTGGATCCTGGATGAACTCACTGTTGGCTTGATAACGTCTCAGATAAGTCTTAATTTAGGATATTATATAGTGTATTTTGGGACTTTTATTTTATTTCATTTTATTATTGTGTTTTATTTGATTGATGATTTAGGGCGAACTAAATTAAATTTTCGGATGAATTTGCTTAATGAAAGTATTGATGGTATGACTTGATTTAAAATATAGTTACCTTCAAGTTATTTGGGAGTAACCAATTATTCTCAATAGTTAGCATAGATATACTGGATTATCCAGCTAATCCGGATAGTTTTGGCGTGTTATTAATTCATTTCAGCGTAGTCTTGTTCGCGTGTTTTACTTCTTTTCAGCGTCGTATAATATAAATATTTTTGGAACTGTTCGC
>MU189789.1:4808-48869 GCA_016904865.1 Pissodes strobi | reverse complement strand
CTGGATGTTCTACTCGTGAGGACACGCCTTGTTTAGCGTGCCGGGGGGTAACTGAGGTAGACCGGGATCGCGTTACGTGGGGTAAGAAGAGAGGATAAAGTAAGCACGTTTAGTTTATAACAATAACAATGTATTAACGATAAAACTTTAACAACAATTATTGGTCAGAAAAAATGAGATTCTATTATACCCGATTACTACGGTGCGCATGTTTTCTCGATTTGAGGTACTGTTTATAGGTCTTTGTTTACTGTCTTATAATTTATAGTTTTTCTTTAAGGGTTGGGGTTTAGTTAAGAGCACTAAGAGATTTCACTAAACTCTTTAACTGACTATTTTGACACTTGTCTTTCTCAACACTCTGACAAACTTCTTGTCAAGACTTTACTATGGAGGTTGTGCAACCCCTGGTCCTAGCAGTTGTCAAGTGACTAACCGGTAACAGGTTGGGTATGAAAGGAATGGAACCTAAAGCAGTCGTATGACTAACTTTAGGAGCGGATAGAACCCAGGAGACAGTCGTCAAGTGACTAACCTTGGGAGCTGGAGGTGAGACTAAGTCTGCCGAACTGAGGGTTCGCTAGCGTATTTATATAAAACAAAGTGATGATCATTGCATGCATAAGGTTCAAAGTCGCTCCCGTTGATTGCTCGCGTTGTTTATAGTTTGCCTTTAATGTTTATATAACAATCTCCAAGTTCAAGTTCAAACTTGCGACAGGACTCACTTTCTAATAATACTAGTAAATAAATAAATAAACAATAGATAGAGAGTATCTTCTAGGGAAGGACTACGATCCCCAAGTTCTCAACAAGATTAGACTCGTACTTCCCACAGTAGAAAATGGTGCAAACATTTAATCCAGAGGCTACATATATTTCAGAGAAGTAGTACACGAAGATAAAGCTAAACATGCCAAAAAAGGCCATTTTATATTGGTCTTATTATTAGTATGTCAAACTTGGCTTCTCGAGTGAGGGGATCTACTGCGCAAACTGAACTGGTGGTAGTAGTGGCCCCGCGCGTCGGCGGTTAGCAATTTAAAGCATTTGATAATAGGCCAGAAGGAAGCTTGTTGCCAACTCTCGAAAGATGTAGACAATAATGATGGGGATGATTTAAATTAAAGTGCCAGGGGATCAAAGAGTAGAGATTTAAGCCAGAGTTTTGTTCACGGGGAGCAGTTGACAAGTTAGAAAAAACCATTGAAAAATTGAAAATCATGCTTCAGTTGTTTATGGATTCCTTTGGCGATCATTCCAGAGGGTCTACACCTAGGTCTACGTCTGATACAGAAATTGATCATTAAGAGACTTTGTCAATGCCTGAACAATGTAATTCAAAAAAGTTTTTACCTCTGTTGGATTTAGATTTGGAAGAAGAGGATGATGACTTTCCTTTTAACTTTGCGCCGCATATTGAATCCCAAGGCGTGGATTGCCTAGTAGTAGTAGTAGTAGTAGTAGTAAGGGTGCGAAGCCCGGTAAGTAGGCCTATAAGTCCCTTTTCACCATCCTCGATCCGCCCTCCCCTACCTGGCTACTTCCAACACCCAGCCCGCACTGAAGCGGCCCGTCACCTTGATAAAGGTGAGGACGTCCTCCCAGTCCAGATCCTTTAGATCTTCCCGAGCAAGTGTTGGTGCTCCCAGTATCTTCCTCCTTAGGCGACTCCACCTATCACAAATTCCTATATAGTGGTATGAGGACTCCTCCCCTGTCCCGCAGTTCAGGCAGAGTGGGCTGTCCCTCACGCCGATAAGGTGCAGATGTCTGTTTAGGCTTCCATGCCCAGTCAGAATACCTACCAAGTTCCTGATGTCCTTTCGGCTCTTTTTTAGCATCCGTCAGGATTTAGAATCATTTCCTTGGCTTGTCTGCATCCTTCTTTTCCTCTCCAATTGTGCTTTGTCTTGTTCCAGGCCCAGTTATTTAGTTCCTGAGAGATTTGCCTTTTACTTAAGCCCAGACCAGGTTCTGAACCGACGAGGTGGCTCATTGAGCCTTGTCCTGCCAATTCATCGGCCCGTTCGTTACCCTCGATGCCACTGTGCCCTGGAACTCATCTGAGTCTTACTTCCTTGCGCACAGCCAATCTGTCTAGGGCGTCTCTACATTCCTGAACTCGCTTACAGCTTGCCCTGGGTCTTTGGATCGCCCTGAGAGCGGCTTGACTGTCCGAGTAAATATATATACTCTCTACACCTTCTGTTACTTCCGCCTTGGTTGCTACTTCCAAAATAGCAAACACCTCCGCCTGGAAAACAGTTGGATATCTCCCCAGCGAAGTGCTTTCTCTTGATTTAGTGTTGTCTAGGTATACACCGGCTCCGGATGACTGTGTATTAGCCATCCATGAGCCGTCAATGTACCATGCGTGTACGCCGCTCGGCGTACGTACCTGGCCTGACAGCCATTCTTCCCTTGATGGAAATTCCACTTGGAAATTCCTTCTCAGTCTTAATCTGCCATCTGAAATATTGCCTTTGGTCGCAATGATGGGTAGATCCCTACTCATTTTGGCGGCAATAGTCCGTTCGCCATAGGCCACTGTCGATCTTCCTTTTGTGAGCCGCCATTGCCTCTATATCGATCCAGAGCGAGAGGTTCGGCAGCCCCAGAATGATGTTCAGTGCTGCTCCGGGAGTTGTTCTCAATGCTCCGGTAATACCCAAACAAGCCAGCCTTTGCAGTCTGGCCAGTTTCTGGGCATTAGTGGCTCTGGCCACCGCTCGCCACCAGACCACGGATCCGTAGGAAATCCTCGGTCTTATCACAACAGTGTGCAGCCACTGGAGAATGTAAGGTTTTAAACCCCACTTCCTACCTACCGTTCTCCTTAGTTGCCGCATAATCGCGCTTGTCTTATTCACCACCTGTTCAACGTGTGCCTTCCACATCAATTTACTGTCTAAAATAACTCCCAAATATTTGACTTGTTGACTTAGGCTCAGTCTTGTCTGGTAGAGTATGGGATGTATAAAACCTGTTAGATTTTATTTCCTTGTGAAGATAATGAGTTCGGTCTACCCAGGGTTTACTGAGAGACCATTCTCCTCACACCAACCTTGAACTATCCCCGACACGCCACCTGCATACGCTCGCAGACCGTTCTCACGAACTTGCGTAATCATTACTAGCCCGTCGTCAGCATATGCTTGTGCGTAGAATCCCTCAAGATTTAACCTTCTCAGGAGGCTGTCCATCACCAGGCACCATATATGTGGCGAGAGGCAGCTGCCTTGTAGGCAACCCCCTCTTACTCCGGCTTCGACGCGAACTTCTCCCAGCGTGGCGCTGATCTTACAGTCTTCCAGTGCCGTTTTTACCCACTTGACCAAATGAACTGGTGTTCTCTTGGCCTGGAGGGCTTGACAGATAGTTTTCGTTTTAGTCTTATCGAAAGCTCCTTCTACGTCAAAGAAGAGTGCTAGCGCCATTTTTTTGTTTTCTATTGCCTTTTCAGCCTTTCTAACTACAGAATAGAGAGCCGTTTCAGTCGACTTCCCCCTTCTGTAGGCGTGCTGATTATCATGGATTGCCTAAGATTGGGTAAAATTTCCTTTAATCGGGTTAGATATGCCGATGTTCAGAAGAAGCTCCAGGTTTCACCTGTGTTTTGTGCCCTCAAGATAAACAACCAGCTATCACATAGGGCTTCATACAGTGCCTCTTTTGAGCAGCTGTCAAAGATGGATTTGACATTGGACACTATTCTTCCCAGTCTTTTGCTGCAAAGGAATTCCTTTGCCGAAGCTCTAAGAGAAGTTATTGAAAAGCATCCTTCTTTTAAAAAATATGTACAAGAGCTCTTGGTTGGACCGGAATCACAGTTATCTGGCTTTGGTGACAGATTTCTGGCCTCTCGCATTACGTCTTTCTTGCATCGGTTGTCTGGTGGCTTGACTGCTTTTTTCAATTTTTCTTGGCTTTTGAACAGTGCTCGTTTTGACTCTCTTGTACTGCTGTCTATTTCATTCCTGGTTCGGTCGTCTGCACTTTCCCATGTCCATATTCTGTTTGGCTTTTTCTTGAAAAAACTATTCATTATAAACAGATTATTTTGGAGCAAAAATGTCGCTCCACGTTCATTTCTGCCTTCGAGCCCAAAGTTCCCCACCGAAAACTCAATCTCACTAGCCCTCGGTCCAACCTTAGCATTGAAGTCTCCGCAGATGACGGCAGAGTGTTTCGTATGTTTTCGTTCATCTCCACATTTTTCTCCCTCAGATGGCAAACAAAACGATGATTACAGTACATTTTCCAAACATAATTGGTACATTCAGGTAAGAGCTCGCTGCGTAGTGTATCAGAAAAACACTCTGTATTTCATAAATTAGATCGTGACGGAAACCTGAATATTTCGAGGTCTAGACGAAGGTTATTTACATTACCTACTACACGTAATATTATTGTTTAACTTCAATGAACGAGATACTCGACGCGGGTGACAAGGCCAAGACAACCTTGCGGAATTGGTATAGTTATTGTAACATTATATTATACTACGAACCTACACCAACCCAGAGAAGAGAAGACTGAGTGACGCATTGATGCGTACGTAGATTATAAGGGTATACATAATGTCGCGTTACTATCTTATATATTCCTTGCCATAATTAATACAGAACTCTATAGTTACCTGGAGTTTTATTCAATAAATAAAAAGAGTTGTACAGCTGCAATGGCAACTTGAACCAATACCTCCTACAGAAAGGCCTGATGGCTTACGCGTTACGTCATCATGTCTAGGCATAAGTTATTAATAGGCATATATTTAAATATACAAAAACAAACCATTGCTGAAGATATGATTCAAATATTACTTCGTAGACTTTTTGTTCAAATGTTATGTGAGAGATCCGTTTACATAAGTTCCCAAACAGTATTATAGTATTATAGTATTATAATTGGTGGCTATATTTTTTGGTTTTCTCAACATTTAGTGTCATTTATTAGCGTATTTTCTGATTTAATTACTCCTCGTATCGTTACGTGAAGCACCGGAAAATCCTTTCCAATAAGTAAATGGTTTTCCGAAAGAGATCGCAATCTCAATATACTCTAGTTCGCTTAATGTTAACGGCGGGGGAAGTTATTATTTTACCGGTAAAACGGAAAATGGAAAATATCCATTACAATCACGCGAAAACGTCGTTGCCGTGCTAATAAATTGTTCCAAAAGGCATACTTCCAGACAAACGTTCTTTGGGTCGTAACGGCGTGTTTTGGGAGCCAAAAGGAATATTTGTATAAAGGCAAGAGAGATGTTTGTTGGAAAGGAATATTTTCTTCGTGTGTTCAAAATAGCATGAGAATGTCAGTTCTAAATCAATGAAATATTCAAGTACGTTTAAGATCACTTCAAAGTACAATTTGTTCTCGATTAGGTTATGCTGCGGAACAGGCTTCCCAATCATGTCTAAATCTACAACTCAAAGCCAGATATCGCGCAAATGGGAGTAGTAGTGAGTTAATGAGAGCATCTCATCCTCCTGCGTCCAGTCTGCGCCACAATTTATATTTTGAAGAGTACATACAGTGCTTTATCTTCTAAGCAAATTTAAGGTTATTCCACTACTATTGCCCCTTGAGATAATAATATTTATGTTTACAAAATAATCATTATTTTGCATTATTTGTATGAATTTGTTCACAGAACATGATAAGTATCCAGTACTTATGATGAGCATGAAGCTCGTAAGTGAAGATCACTTAGAATTATCATAACTTAGAACCGATGACAATTTTCAACGCTTAAGCTCAGATAAACCCACACCAGATGCGAAACCTCCCACCTAACGCATGAGACAAGAATTCGTTTAAAGCTCCGCCTCCTTGGGATGGCCAGCCATCCCAAGAAATAGTCAGGGCAAGCTCTAGTGTGAGCTCTAAACGCGAGCCACGCGAGTCTTTTGGTTTAGTCCGAGAGCGTTACGAAAAATAATGAATCTTTATTTTACTTTTGTTAAAAATGCCTGGTTATAAGTGCTTTTATTTGAATTGTTCTACTAGAAGCGGTGGCGAAAAATCATTATTTAAATTACCCCGCGGTCCTGAAAGGTATGTATAAATGTTGTTTAATGCTCACTCCCGCTCACTTATTTCCAAAATTATTGCATATTCTAAAATCGAATAAGCACGAAATTCAATTAAATCTGAAAACTGGCAGATACAATGTTATAGTTAAATCTTTTTTAAATCCAACTAATCTTATACAGTGTCCGCCAGAATATTGGCCACATATGGGAAAATTTTGTATTATTATGATATCGGAACTATTGTTTTAACCAATCAATTCTGCATGTCTGACAATCTAAAAATGCATTTTAACATTGAAAATGTTTCTGTTTTCCTGGGCCTCAAATTGTGAAAAAGTGCATGCTACATTTGCCACATTCATGACGTCATACGCGTGAGAGATCGTGTTAGTTTGTTTATTTAAACCTTAATTTAATTAAAACGTATCGGAATCGGTTCAAATGACTAAAATATATTGGAACTAATTGAAACTAACCGACAGTTTATTGAACGACTAACCAAAAGCACCAAAACGGGCTAAAACGTATCGAAACAGGTTACAAAAATTGAAGTAAGTTAAAACTAATCAAAACGAACCGAATTTTGGCGACTAACCAAAACTAACCGAAAACATTAAAATTGATTATAACGTGTCGGAACCGGTTCAAGTAACTAAAATAAATTGGAACTAACTGAAACTAGCCGAAAGTTGATTGGACCACTAACCAAAACTAGCCATAAGCGCTAAAACGGGCTAAAACCTATCGGAATAAGTTACAAAAATTAAAGTAAGTTAAAATTAAATAAAATCAACCGAATTTTGGCGACTAACGAAAACAAACCACAAACATTAAATTTGATTATAACGTATCGGAACCGGTTCAAGTGACTAAAATAATTTGGAACTAACTGAAAGTATGTTGATTGAATGACTAACCAAAACTAACCAAAAGTAACTAAAAGCGCCAAAACGGGTTAACACTTATCAGAAAAGATTACAAATGTAAAGTTAAAACTAACCTAAATAAACCAAATTTTAGCGACTAACCAAAACTAACCAAACACAACAAATGCTGATAACGCACCTGAACCGGTTCAAATCACTAAAGTATATTAAAACTAACTGAACTTTACCGAAAGTTGATTTAACGACTAACCAAAAGTAACCAAAAGCACCAAAAGGGGCTAAAACCCATCGAAATAGGTTAAAAAAATTGAAGTAAGTTCAAACTAACCCAAATTAACCGAATTTTGATGACTAACCAAAACTAACCAAAAACATTAAAAATACTTATAACGTCTCAGTACCGGTTCAGATGACTAAAATAAATTGGAACTAACTGAATTTTACCTAAAGTTGATTGAACGACTAACCAAAACTAACCAAAAATAAGTAAAAGCATATAATCGGACTAAAACGTATCGAAATAGATTAAACGTATTAAAACTAACTGAAATTAACTGAGAGTTGATTGAACAACTAACCAAGACTAATCATAAGCACCAGAAACGGCTAAAACATATCGGAACATATTAAAAATTAAGGTAAGTTTGAAACTAACTTTAAAAATAAAATTTTAGCGACTAACTAAAATTAACAAAAGCATTAAAATTAGTTATGACGTATCGGCTCCGGTTCAAATGACTGAAATAAATTAAAACTAACTAAAACTAACCGAAAACTGATTGAATGACTAACCAAAACTAATCAAAATTAACCATAAACATCAAAAAGGTCTAAAACGTATGGGAACTGATTAAAGGTATTAAAATAAGTAGCTAATCCAAATTAACCGAATTTTGGCCACTAACTAAAATGAACCAAAGCATTAAAATTGGTTATACCGTATCCGATCCGGTTCAAATGACTGAAATAAATTAAAACTAACCGAAAGCTGATTGAATAACTAACCAAAACTAATTTAAAGTTATCATAAACACCAAAAAGGTCTAAACCTATCGACACTGACTAAAAATATTAAAATAAGTTACTAACCCAAATTAACCGAATATTGGTGACTAACTAAAATGAATCAAAAACTTTAAACTGAAGGACTAACCAAAACTAACCAAAAATAAGTAAAAGCATCAAATCGAAATAGATTAAACGTATTAAAACTAACTGAAATTAACCGAGAGTTGATTGGCGACTAATCAAGACTAACCAAAAGCACCAGAAACGGCTCAAACATATCGGAACATATTAAAAATATTAAGGTAAGTTGAAACTAACTTTAAAAAACAGAATTTTAGCGACTAACTAAAATTAACAAAAACATTAAAATTAGTTATGACGTATCGGCTCCGGTTCAAATGACTGAAATAAATTAAAACTAACTAAAACTAACCGAAAACTGATTGTATGACTAACCAAAACTAATCAAAATGAACCATAAACACCAAAACCAAAAAGGTCTAAAACGTATCGGAACTGATTAAAGGTATTAAAATAAGTAGCTAACCCAAATTAACCAAATTTTGGCAACTAACTAAAATGAACCAAAGCATTAAAATTGGTTATAACGTATCCGATCCGGTTCAAATGACTGAAATAAATTAAAACTAACTAAAACTAACCGAAATCTGATTAAATAACTAACCAAAACTAATTTAAAGTTATCATAAACCCCAAAAAGGGCTAAACTTATCGGAACTGACTAAAAGTATTAAAATAAGTAACTAACCCAAATTAACCGAATATTGGTGACTAACTAAAATTAATCAAAAACTTTAAACTGGTTATAACGTATCATAACCTGTTCAATTGACTAAAATAAATTGGAACGGGCTGAAAGTAACCGAATGACTAACCAAAACTAACCAAGAATAACTAAAAGCACCGAAACGGGCTAAAACGTATCGAAGTAGATTAAAACTATGGAAGTAAGTTAAAACTAATGTACGTTTTACGGGTACATAAAGAGTAATGTTTTAATAAGTGGCTGTACGACAAAAATAAAAGTTACTGCGACGAAGGTTTTTGATTTGATTAACAGTATATTGAACCACACAGTATATACATTTACCCACAAAACAACCAACAACTGAACAAAATGGTTTTTTAACTAAAGTAAAGAAGCTGCAAGAAGTAGAACGAATTACTTGCTGTTTTTAACTTTGACGAATTTTACTGGCTTTGACGACGACAACTTTTTACATTAACGAATCTGACTAAATTTTATATGTACTTAGTTATCAAATTGAACTTCTATAATCTTTAAGTATTTTGCCTTTTGATTTTACGATCGAGCTTACGACCTTTTCGAAGCCTGTCAATTTTAGTTTTTCTGGTTAGTTTTGGTTAGTCATTCAATAAATTTTCGGTTACTTTAAAACAAACCACAAACATTAAATTTGATTATAACGTATCGGAACCAGTTCAAGTGACTAAAATAATTTGGAACTAACTGAAAGTAAGTTGATTGAATGATTAACCAAAACTAACCAAAGGTAACTAAAAGCACCAAAACGAACTAACACTTATCAGAAGAGATTACAAATGTAAAGTTAAAACTAACCTAAATAAACCAAATTTTGGCGACTAACCAAAACTAACCAAACACAATAAACGCTTATAACGCACCTGAACCGGTTCAAATCACTAAAGTATATTAAAACTAACTGAACTTTACCGAAAGTTGATTTAACGACTAACCAAAAGTAACCAAAAGCACCAAAAGGGGCTAAAACGCATCGAAATAGATTAAAAATATTGAAGTAAGTTCAAACTAACCCAAATTAACCGAATTTTGGTGACTAACCAAAAACATTAAAAATGGTTATAACGTCTCAGTACCGGTTCAAATGACTAAAATAAATTGGAACTAACTAAATTTTTCCTAACGTTGATTGAACGACTAACCAAAACTAACCAAAAGTACGACGTCAACGTTTTACATTAACGAATCTGACTAAATTTTATATGTACTTAGTTATCAAATTGAACTTCTATAATCTTTAAGTATTTTGCCTTTTGATTTTACGATCGAGCTTACGACCTTTTCGAAGCCTGTCAGTTTTAGTTTTTCTGGTTAGTTTTGGTTAGTCATTCAATCAATTTTCGGTTACTTTAAAACAAACCACAAACATTAAATTTGATTATAACGTATCGGAACCGGTTCAAGTGACTAAAATAATTTGGAACTAACTGAAAGTAAGTTGATTGAATGATTAACCAAAACTAACCAAAGGTACCTAAAAGCACCAAAACGAACTAACACTTATCAGAAGAGATTACAAATGTAAAGTTAAAACTAACCTAAATAAACCAAATTTTGGCGACTAACCAAACCTAACCAAACACAACAAACGCTTATAACGTACCTGAACCGGTTGAAATCACTAAAGAATATTAAAACTGAAACAGACCGACCCTAGGTATGCGAATTAACAAAGAAAAGTTCTAAAATAATGAAATTCACCCACAAAATTGGAATACACTCAGTATTATAATAAGCTTTAAAAAACGGGCATTTCATGCAATCGTACCAAATAAGGGTCGAGAGGCAGGTAGAATAGGGACGCGCGCCGGGAATCCGGACTAACACCCGAGGCGAGACCGATAGGTACGTCTTTGTCTAATGCAGTGGTTAAATGTGTGGGATTGGAATGTTTGATATTTTCTTGTCGCACTTACAGAGTTAAATGGGATCATTTCCATATAAAAACGCGACAAAAAGCACGGATAGGCAGAAGAAACCTTCTCGCTAACCCTATACCTTCGCCCTCGGGCTGAGTGGTTTTCCCTATATACCTTCGCCTTTGGGCTGAGTGGTTTTCCCTATATACCTTTGCGTTCAGCTGAGTGGTGTCTTTACAGTCTTAACCTTATTCCCGTAACCTATTTCCTCGCAATTATCGTAAATTCTTAAATAATTAGTATCTGTCTTAACGATGAAACGAAGAGCCAACAAACGTAGTGCCGCAGGCACTAGTTCCAGGGGAGAAGAACCTGCTTCTTCGTCCATAGGTAAATAATGGGTTTATATTTTCAATATTTTAAATGGATATACTTACTACAAGACTTTGTTTTAATAATGTTTTTTTATACTCAAAGTAAAGGGAAAGGGTACAGCCAACTCATAGTACAGTATATTGGAGTTCGGTAAAATACGTTCTTTTGTTTGGGACTTATTCCTGCAATAGGTGGTGTACAAGATAAATCTATTAAATCAAACTAAACTTCTGTATTATAAAACCACAAGATGGGCTATTGATAGTAAGAACTTTAAATAGGTATTCCCCAAAATACTACTAATAAACAAATATAAAACAGGGACCTACTGCGTCGACTGATGCCTTCGTCCCGCCCCCCAAAAGAAACCTTCGGGTCACCCCCCAAAAGAACCTGATGACGTAATTCCGTGGGGGATCCCATACGTCCTGGTCAAGATCTTACCGATTATGCTCCCTACTTGTTGCTAACTTAGGTATCAATTCCTTAAGGTGTGTAGGTATACCAGGTGGTATGTAGGAGGACTTCTAGAGTAAATGTTGCGAAATTACCGAGCATTGAGCACAGTGTAAGGGCATGCCTTTTGGATTTTGATACCTAACTCCCTTGCAAAATTGTCACCACTTGTTTTAGGTTTGAGGGTCAAATGAAATGATGTAATGCAAAACAAAATGTAATTAACTAATTATACAAGTCTCAAATATCGACATTTTCCTTTCGACTAAAGAAAATAAATGTATTAAATGTTCTATCATTGTTTTATTACCAGTATTATCTGGTACCGAGGAAGACAAGACTTCTACTTTAGGAACCTACTACTACACAACGTCAATTAAACAGGGTCTGAGCCGACAGTAATAATATTTATTATCATTATTGTTACGATCACGTCCAACAAAGTTGCTGTCTTTTGGGTGCAAAAGGGTGTACCCGGGTCAGTGGCGTTTCAAAACTAACTGAACTTTACCGAAAGTTGATTTAACGACTAACCAAAAGTAACCAAAAGCACCAAAACGGACTAAAACGCATCGAAATAGATTAAAAATATTGAAGTAAGTTCAAACTAACCCAAATTAACCGAATTTTGGTGACTAACCAAAACTAACCAAAAACATTAAAAATGCTTATAACGTCTCAGTACCGGTTCAAATGACTAAAATAAATTGGAACTAACTGAATTTTACCTAAAGTTGATTCAACGACTAATCAAAACTAACCAAAAATAAGTAAAAGCATCAAATCGGGCTAAAACGTATCAAAATAGATTAAACGTATTAAAACTAACCCAAATTAACCGAATTTCGGTGACTAACCAAAAATAACCAGAAACACTAAATTTGTTTACAACGTATCGGAACTGGTTAAAATGATTAAAATAAATTAAAACTAACTGAAATTAACTGACAGTTGATTGAACGACTAACCAAGACTAACCAAAAGCATCATAAACGGCTAAAACATATCGGAAGATATTAAAAATATTAAGGTAAGTTGAAACTAACCTCAAAAAACAGAATTTTGGCGGCTAACTAAAATTAACAAGAACATTAAAATTGTTTATGACGTATCGGATCCGGTTCAAATGACTGAAATAAATTAAAACTAACCGAAAACTGATTGAATGACTAACCAAAACTAATCAAAATTAACCATAAACACCAAAACCAAAAAGGTCTAAAACGTATCGGAACTGATTAAAGGTATTAAAATAAGTAGCTAACCCAAATTAACCGAATTTTGTCCACTAACTAAAATGAACGAAAGCATTAAAATTGGTTATAACGTATCCGATCCGGTTCAAATGACTGAAATAAATTAAAACTAACTAAAACTAACCGAAAGCTGATTAAATAACTAACCAAAACTAATTTAAAGTTATAAACACCAAAAAGGGCTAAACCTATCGAAACTGACTAGAAGTATTAAAATAAGTAACTAACCCAAATTAACCGAATATTGGCGACTAACTAAAATTAATCAAAAACTTTAAACTGGTTATAACGTATCATAACCTGTTCAATTCACTAAAATAAATTGGAACTGGCTGAAAGTAACCGAATGTTGATTGAATGACTAACCAAAACTAACCAAGAGTAACTAAAAGCACCAAAACGGGCTAAAACGTATCGAAATAGATTTAAACTATGGAAGAAAGTTAAAACTAATACAAATTAACCGAATTTTCGTGACTAACCAAAAACACTAAAATTGGGTATAACGTATCGAAACTGGTTCAAATCACTGAAATAAATTAAAACTAATTGAAAATTAGCCTTTTTTGGTGCTTTTGTTTACTTTTGGTTAGTCGTTTGACCAACTTTCGGTTAATTTCAGTTAGTTTTAATATATTTAAGTCATTTGAACCGGCTCCTATACGTTATTATCAATTTTAGTTTTTTTGGTTAGTCATTCAATCAACTTTCGGTTACTTTCAGTTAGTTTTATTTTATTTTCGTCATTTGAACCGGTTGCGATACGGTAAAACCAGTTTACATGTTTTTGGTCAATTTAAGTTAGTCGCCAGACTTCGGTTAAATTCATCTTAATCTTATATTTTGAATCAGTGCCGATACGCTTTAGCCTTTTTTTGGTGCTTTTGGATACTTTTGGTTAGTTTTGGTTAGTCGTTCGATCAATATTCGGTTGATTTCAGTTAATTTTAAATTATTTTAGTCATTTGAACCAGTTCCGATCCATTATAACCAATTTTATTATTTTTGGTTAGTTTAGGTTAGTCGCCAATATTCGGTTAATTTGGATGAGTTTTAACTTACTTTAATATTTTGAATCTGTTCCGATACAATTTAGCCCGTGTTGGTGCTTTTTTTTGCTTTTAGTTAGTTATTCAATCAACTTTCGATTACTTTTAGCTAGTTCCAATTTATATTAGCCGCTAGAATCGGTTCCGATTTGTTTTAATCAAATTTAATGTTTTTGGTTAGTTTTGGTTAGTCCTTAAAATTTGGCTCGTTTTGGTTAGTTTTAACTTATTTTAATGTTTGTAACCTGTTCCGATGCGTTTTATCCCGTTTTGGTGCTTTTGGTTACTTTTGGCTAGTTTTGGTTAGTCGTTCTTCAATCAACTTTCGGTTAGTTTCAGTTAGTTCCAATTTATTTTAGTCATTTGAACGGATTCCGATACCGAAATTTTTTATTTTCCTGAATCAGCACCAACAAAACACGTTTTTATTTAATTGGTGCAGACCAACTATTTTAATTTTGAAGAACAATTCTATAATCATACCCAGATTATTTGGTGCAGGCCGCATATAACCGCCACGTCAAGGTTAAAGTTGGCTGGCGAGAAATTTGCCTATCTTTTGCATCTGGTGTGGGTTTATCTGGGGCTTAAGTTTGTCGTGAAGCTTAAGGCTTCGGATTAACGAAGATTGACAGTATGAAGCTCCGATTTGAGGGAGATCCATTTTTATTTTCTGCTAATATTTTACAAAATGAGCTCGATTCGATTGTTGTAAGACTGAAAATGGCCGAGCATGACGCTAAAAATTGATAACTTTCAAAGAATAAGATTATGGTAAAGTTTGACGACAGTGTTCATTATTAATGTTTGAGCTAGAGATACAACAGCAATATGGATACTCAAAAACAATCGATCAGCTTGATAAATGTCGAGTATATCGATACTTGTGGTTCACTATATCAATATCCATTATACATAATATCGAAAGTTTACGTTCTTTCCGTCAGAATCTGGAAATGGTGAGAGGGTGGCCTTAAAAGCCACGGCACTTAGGCCCCCTGTCTATAGATCAACCGTCTCGTTCGTCCAAATAATTTATGTTTTAAGCCATTTACATAAAGTAGACAGACACACGGTCGCGTTGGGTCATAAAGTATTATAGCCGGTAAAATCGACATAATAATTTACATGTTCAACTTTCTTGATCTCTAGATCCTAAACGTCGGTTATAAATGGAAAGTTTCGCTTGTGATCGTTCATAATACAGTTTAGAAATAATTTACAAAATTTGAGTTTGTATTCATGTTATAGAAGAAAATATCGATACCTCGGACAACGTCTCGATATATGATGTCGAAGCAAGTATATAAGCTTATTATTCGGTTCGGTTCTGTAATTTAATCTATTTAAAGTCGGTTTACCGAAAGTAGCCAGACACATTCGGAGAGCATAAAGCTTCAGCAATAATAATTTAAATCCCCTCGAAAATAAGCAATTTTTCAATCTGCATATTCTAAATCATGGGTGTATAAATCGGTAGTCTGCTTGTAATATTTCACGTTTCAGTTTAGCAATTTGCAAAATGGGATTTTCATGTTTATCTTTTTATACACAGTATTCTCTACAGGCTTGAAACTTATTTTTTTTTGTTATAAAGGCTGTCCCGTTTTAATCGTTAATAATTTCCGAACCACACACTGTTTGTTAGGTGACGTACTATTAACATAATATCATTTTCCGTTTAGCAAATTGCAGGATAATAATGAATTTTTATTAAAAATACGTATTTTGCTAAGAGTACTCCGCATTATAACTTAGGTCCGTTTCTATTATTTTATTTTTATTGATTTTAAGATTTTTGGAGAGATTTCATATATGTTTTAGAGTAAGCACATTGAACTTTTGAATTATGATGTTAATACATATTACTGATTCCATAAGAGAGAAAGAGTCACTCGCATCTATACACAGAAATATCACTTTGGCTTTCTAGACTATGGACCGAGAATAACAACCGCAGAGAAGCGACAAAAGCCGTCGGCACCTTTGAAGTTGGAAGTTTAATACACTGAGAGAAATGTAATGAAGGGAAAATAAATGCTATACACCGATAAAACTAGTAATTAATTACATGTTTATTATTTACTTTATTAGAAATGTGTTATGAAAGTAGTTATTTTTTAGGATTTAATGGTTTAACTCAGAGTTTACTGATTTGTCGCGTTCTAACCTTTTTGCAGTGAATACTTCTTTGGTTTCCTGAGAGTTATTTTTCAAGGTCTCATCACGACATGGTTTATGTTTTCGTCTCGCGTTACGAAAATTTCGTATCGTTTGTTGAGACTAAGTGAAACTAACCCATGGATTCGACGACTAACCCAAACCAACCAAATCTATTAAAATTGATTATAACGTAAGTATTGGAAAAGCTTCAAATAACTAAAATAAGTTGAGAATAAGTGAAACTAATCGAAAGTTGAATCGACGACTAATCCAAACTAACCAAATCTATTAAAATTGATTATAACGTATCGGAACCGGTTCAAATGACTAAAATAAGTTGATACTAAGTGAAACTAACCGAAAGTTGATTGGACTACTAACCCAACCTAACCAAATCTATTAAAATTTACTATAACGTATCGGAACCGGTTCAAATAACTAAAATAAGTTGAGAATAAGTGAAACTAACCGAAAGTTGAATCGACTAACCCAAATTAACTAAATCTATTAAAATTATTTATA
The DNA here is from genome assembly GCA_016904865.1 of Pissodes strobi. NCBI lineage: Eukaryota > Metazoa > Arthropoda > Insecta > Coleoptera > Curculionidae > Pissodes > Pissodes strobi. The sequence goes on along the minus strand of MU189789.1, from coordinate 32,448 downwards.
GCGTATCGAAACCGGCTCAAATAAGTAAAATAAGTTAAGACTAAGTGAAACTAACCCAAAGTTGTTTAGACGACTAGCCCAAATCATCCAAATGTATTAAAATTGATTATAACGTATCGGAACCGATTGAAATGATTAAAATAAGTTGAGAATAAGTAAAACTTACCGAAAGTTGATTGGCCTATTAACCCAAACTAACCAAATCTCTCAAAATTGATTACAAGGGATCGGAACCGGTTCAAATGACTAAAATAAGTTGAGACTAAGTGAAACTAACTGAAAGTTGATTGGGCGACTAACCCAAACTAACCAAATCTAATGTTCGAAGATAAACACAGTTCACAATAGTATATATTACATAACGAGAGTGAAGTAGCTTATTGCAAATAGATTATTGCACGTGCTAGCGTGGGCTGTAATCGAACGAGTTTGTAATAAGGAATTAAGTTTTTATCTACTTTTAAGTTTTTTTTTCTCAACTTTTGCCCCCGGTTTCGACCTTTTTTATTATTTTTTTGTTTTTTTTCAACTTTTTTTCGCCGAAAACCGCGTTTCTCTTTTTTTTTCTTATTCGTTTTTTTTTTAATTCGTTTTATAATACTCTTATTAACTGTCCGAACAGTTTTTCCTTTTTTTTAATAATTTTTTTTTCTCATTGAGTTTTATAATACTTTTATTAACTTTCCGAACAATCTTTTACCTTTTTAATTATTATTTTTTCTTCTTTCCTTTTATAATACTTTTATTAACTTTCTGAACAATTTTTTACGTTTTTATTTCAGATTTTCCCATTTTCAAAAAAAAAATCAATATAGAATTTTTTTCTTCCCGTTTTTACCATCTCTGACCTCGTAGCTGAACTCCTTCGCTTTTTTTGCCAAAACCCGCGTTTCTTAACTTTTTTTTTAATATATTTTTTTCTTAACAGGATCCTCATTTTACCCCGGCTACATATCCTGAAAATTTCAGCCCTCTAGCTATACTGGAACATGCTTAATTAAAGGGACGTTTCACTTTGATAAGCGTTTAATTTTTTCTGACTACCCTCGCTAAAGAAGTCACTTCAATAATAATTATCACAAAAACAAACCACAGAAAATTGGCGTTCACGCAAAAATTTTGTCGTCGACGACTGTACTAAACAAACCTCGGACTAAACAAACTGACAAGCACGTGAAGATGACAGTTGGCCGGTTTACCTCCCACTCCAAATTTTTGGGCGGGATTTATGTTGTCGCTTCTCTGCGGTTGTTATTCTCGGCTATTGATGCGTTCGTTTACAAGCGTCTAGGATTTCACGCAACAACCGTCTAGGGATAGGGCTAAATTTTCGATGCGAAACCGTGCATGCGTAATACAGCCGAATGTATCATAATTTAACTTCTAGCGAAATTCCTTGAACGCCTCAACGATGTACTAGGTAGAGGTTTTGCCTGTCATTTCTCGGCTGCGGATCTGATTCCCATCGTTCGCGACAAATGGTTTGTTTACCTTTTTGAAGGTTATGTTTGTTTTTTATTAATTTATTTTTTTTCTTAATTTTAGGTTAGTTTGGGTTGGCCTTGGGTTAGTTTTGCTTAGTTCTCGTTGATTGTGCCCCCGTAGCGAGCGAAGCGAGCAGAGGGCCATGTGTAGCGTATCAGAAAAACACTCTGTATTTCATAAATTAGATCATGACAGCAATATCGAATATTTCGAGATCGAACAATGATGAACGAGATACTCGCCGCGGGTGACAAGGCCGAGATAACCTTGCTCAATCAGTATTGTTATTGTAACAATATATTTATACTACGAACCTACACCAACTCAGGAGAAGAAGTAGTGACGCATTGATATGCGTAGGAATATTATAAGGGTATACATTATGTCACGTTACTATCTTGTATATTCCTTGCTATAATGAATGCAGAACTCTATAATGACCTGGAGTTTTATTCAATAAATAAAAGGAGTTCTACACATGCAAAGCCATAATAATACTTATTACTTTTGTATCGCCATTGCATCGAAAATTTAGCCCTTTCCCTAGACGCTTATTTCACGCTTGGTCCTTCGCTCGCTTCGGGGCGCAACCAAACAAAACTAACCCAAACTAACCCAAAATTAAAAAGAAACAAACATCTTTAAAAAATAAAAAATAAGCGAGTCTACTAATACTCGAGACACTAATGTGTATCCTATATCGAGAATATCGACATGCACAAATATTTGAGTAGCCCTCATAAAATCACTGCGCATGCTTATGATGTCAAAGCCTTTTACACATTTCCGTCCCCATCTGCTTGAACATTTCCATTCCATTTGCCGAGATTTACTCTCATACAGCCGCGTAAGATGTTCGCACATCAAAAAAATTAGAAAAGAACACGCATTTCCACCGACGGGAATCGAACCGGAGCCGCCCGCATGACAAGCAGAAGCTCTGACCACTCTAGCTCAGAGGATTTTGGACCACTACACTAGACCGCTTGATAAAAATTCGCTCCACCGTAAATTCATGGGTAATTCTGATACATTCGGCCACCCGTACTCTGCGCATGCTCAAGCCAGGAACCCAAAGTGATATTCTTGTGTATAGACGCGAGTGAAAGAGTCATATACTTTAACAGTACACTCTAGCGCTCATACTAAATTTTCAATGCGAAAGCCGTGCATGCGTAACGGCCGAATGTATCGGAATTATCTATGTCTTTACGGTCTAGCGAAATTCCGTCAACGCCTCGGTGTCACTTATGCGCCGCGAGTTCGATTCTTGTCCGTTATGACAGATGTTCTGTTTGTATTTTTAAGGTTATGTTTGTTTTTTATTATTTTTTTTTCTTAACTGTTGGTGATTGCGCCTAAAGCTAGCCAGAGAGCCATGCAAAGCCACAATACAACCTGCCTCTTATTCTTGTTTCGCCATTACGCATGCACGGCTTTCACATCGAAAATTTAGTTGGAGCGCTAGTCGCTTGTGCTTTATACAGCACAGTGATGACAATAGACTAGGGCCGCCATTTTGGAGCAAATTTTCTTAAAGGTTATATGGACAGTATTTTCTTAGCAAGAAGCTAACAAAATAAAGCAACTATAGTATTATACTGGTAGGAATATGTTAACCGGACCCTTAGCTAACAAAATTTTAATAATTTTCACAAAATTAACAAGCAAAATAATTGAAAGTATTATACTAGAATTTGAAGATCCCGCATGTATAAGCGGCAAGAAGCTTGTTCCCACTCTTTTTGAGCGTGGTAGAGAAAAGGACAGAAACTCATCAGCTGAACTGCAGAACTGCTTACATGAAAATGTAGGAATGTTGCACAGTTTCTGATTAGCCTTGGGTGAGTTCTAGTTGATTTCACTCCGCAGCGAGCGGAGGACATTGCATGAAGAGAAAGAAAATATAAAAATGCAAATGTAAACATGAAACAACGCATGCGAGAAAACGTCAAATATTGACTAGAAGGGTTAGGTTTTACCAACGCCACCTACACTAGAGGCGTTGGTTTTACGCGCTAGTGTCAATAAACGCGTTGGTCAAGCATTGTGATTACTATCCTGTATAAAGCCAGTCTTGGAGCTAGACCTAGCGCGGTACCTTATCAGACGAATGTATTATTTTACTTCACGCATGCCCTCCACTCGCTTCGCTCGCTTGAAGAACAGGAACTAACCAAAACTAACCCTTGGCCGCCGTACTACTTGTCCAGCATCTAACCCATATAACCACTCAACTACCAGAGCACTTTCAGATAATTAATTGCACCACAAGGACATCGGCACATTGAAGGCTGATTAGTTACCCTGCTAGATCTAGCTCTAAGTAATATACTTTATCTCTCTTGCGAGACAAAAATTTCCAAGCGTGTCATCCAGTGACCTTGAAAAATCACTCTCAAGCTGCCAAAGAATGTGTTTTCTTAAAGTTACGCAATAATATTGAAAGCACGAGATAATCGTGCCATATGGCAAAATGCCATTCATCCGTAACGTATTTATTTGCCTACGATAGTAATTCGCTTAAGTGTTTTCTCCGATTGCGACTGTTACATGTCCATCAATCACTTTGAATGCGCGCCATATACAAATTGGAATAAAAAATATGTTTCATTTTATGGAGGATATAAAAATGTATTTATTGCTGTTTACGTTAAATTGGAAATCTCTAATAATAGCCGCTTAAAGTAGGTATAGCACATGGATGCAAGAAATGTTATTAATAGGATTAAAGGCTTGCATGTTAGCTTAAAGGTGTTATCGATAGGAAGACAAACAATTGAACCATTCGGCATATCTTAAATTATAATTTTATAAGGTAGGTATATGTTTCATGTCTATCATATGTCATCTGTCATTTTGTTTTAAATTTCGATACATTCGACACATCTCTAGCCATAACGTCGTTTTTACGGGTCTGCATTTGGCATATCTACGTCATCTGTCATTTGTCAAAAGTGTCCTGTCATAACAAAAAGATCAAGTGTCAAATCCTAAAATGTTGTACATACATAACAAAATAAACTCCAAAGTCCAATATTACTAAATTAAAACGTTAAATATTACAAACAGACTATCGATTTATATTACCGGTTTAAGATCTACAGATTGAGGCAGTTGGATATTTTCGAGGAAATTTAAGTGACACGCACGAACGAATCTAAATTCAAGGCATAGTTCCGAACTGTTAACTTTTGCCCCGTCTGAATCACGATTGCCAGTGTGACATCCGGGTCGAGTATCGATATTGGGGAAAAAGTATCGATATATTCGATATTTATCAAACGTATCGATATCTCCATAGTAATTGGTTTCAAGCTTCATGATAACCTTAAATATTAAAAATCGTAGTCATGATAAACTTGCACATTGAAAATCGCTGTCAGTTGCAAATTTCATGATAATTTGAAACGTTGATAATCGACGTCAATTAAACTTAAACACCGAATAGCATCAACAGTTCCAGCTTTAAGCTTCATGTTAACCCTAAGCAATAAAACTTGTCAATTTCAGTTTACATGATAATTTTAAGAAGTGAAAATCGTTCGAGACATACTCAAAACTTTAAAATCGTCATCGTCAGTCAGTTTAAATCTGCATGATAATTTCCAAACTTCATGATAAATTTGAATATTGAAAACAGTCATCAGTTACATGCTTCATGACAAACTTAACCATCGTCAGTTCTAAGCTTTATGATGAATTTAAGCCTTGAAACCCATTTTTAGGTCCATGCATCATGATAAATTTACACGTTGAAAATCGCTGTCAGTTGCAATTTTCATGATAATTATAGACGTCAAATCGAAGTTTCATGATAGTAATCTTAAGCATTGAATATCGTTATCCGTTGCAAACTTTATAATTATCTTATCACCGTCAGTTTCAAGCTTCATGATAACTCACGTTAATTTCCAAACTTGACGAAACAGCAGCCATCAGTTCCAGGCTTCATGATAAGCTTAATCGTATCATGATAAAGGTAATTATTTTATAAACATTGAATATCGACGTCAATATGAAGTTTCATGACAAACTTAAACATTGAATATCGCGATCTGTTTCAAACTTCATAATAATCTTATTACCGTCAGTTTTAAGCTTCATGAAAACCTTAAACACAAAAATCCGTCATCAGTTCCAAGTTTTAAAACTTCACGACACATTGAAAGCAAAGCCATGAGTTCTAGGCTTCATTATAAGTTTAACTGATGTAAATTGCCCTCAGTTCTAAGCTGAAAGATCATTTTAAACACTGAAAATCGCCCTTGTTGTCAAGTTTTATTATACTCCTAAATTTTGAAACTAGTTATCTGTTCCAAGCCATAATTTTAAGAACTGAAAATCATTGTCAGCTCTAGGCTTCGTGATATACATTTAAATCTTGAATACCGTCGTCAGTTAAAATTTCATGGTAAACTTAAAAGCTTCATGACAATTTTAAACATTGGAAATCGTTCTTTTAGTCAAGCATTAAAATAGTCGTCATCAGTTTCGAGCTTCATGACAATTTTAAGATCTGAAAACCGTTGTCAGTTCCAAGTTTTATTATATACTTAAGTCTGAAAAATCGCAGTCAGTTCAAATCTTTATGATAATTTCTAAACTTCATGACAAAGTTTAAGCTTCATGTTAATCTTAAAAATTAAAAATCGTCCTTGTCAAGCGGTATGATTGTCATAAATATTGAAGTTCGTCATCAGTTGCAAGCCTTGTGATAATTTTAAGAATTGAAAATTGTTGTCAACGCCAACCTTCGTGAAATACTTAAAATTTCAAAACTTTATGATAATTTCCATACTTCATGATAATGTTGAACTGTTGAACATTGACATGCGTCATCAGTTTCAAGCTTCATAATCTTAAACATTAAATATAAATATTGCCAAACTTAATGATAATTTTAAATATTGATAATCGTCATCAGTTCCAAGCTTCATGATCATTATAAACACTGAAATTTATTGCCAGTTCCAAGCGTCCTGATATACTTAAGTTGAAAACTTTTTGATAATTTTCAAACTTCATGCTAAACTTGAACATTGAAAACAGTCATCAGTTTCAGGCTTCACGACAAACTTAATCGATGTCAGTTCTAAGCTTTATGATGAACTTAAGCGTTGAAAACCATTTTAGTTCCATGTATTATGATATGCTTACACGTTGAAAATCGCTGTCAGTTACAATTATCATGATAATTCGAAGTTTCATGATAGTAATCTTAAGCATTGAATATCGCCATCCGTTCCAAACTTTATAATAATCTTGTCATCGCCAGCTCCAAGCTTCATGATAACTTTAAACCATGAAATTCGTCATCAGTTTCAAATTTCATGACAAATGTAAAAACTGAAAAACGTTGTCCGTTCAAAACTTCACGGTAATTTCCAAACTTCACGAAACAGCAGCCATCAGTTCTAGGCTTCATGATAAACTTAATAGTATCATGATGAGGATAATTATATTATAAACATTGAATATCGGCATCAATTCGAAGTTTCATGGCAAACTTAAGCATTGAATATCGCGATCTGTTCCAAACTTCATAGCAATCTTATCACCGTCAGTCTTAGGCTTCATGAAAACCTTAAACAATAAAATTCGTCATCAGTTCCAAGTTTTAAAACTTCACGTTATTTTCTTAACTTCACGACACATTGAAAGCAAAGCCATCAGTTCTACGCTTCATTATAAGTTTAACCGATGTAAATTGCCCTCAGTTCTAAGCTGAGATATCATTTTAAACATTGAAAATCGCCCTTGTTGCCAAGTTTTATGATACTCCTAAATATTGAAACTAGTTATCTGTTCCAAGCCATAATATTATGAACTGAAAATCATTGTCAGCTCTAAGCCTCGTGATATACACTTAAATCTTGAATATCGTAGTTAGGTAAAACTTCATGGTAAACTTAAAAGCTTCATGATAATTTTAAACATTGGAACTCGTTCTTTTAGTCAAGCATTAAAATAGTCGACATCAGTTCCGAGCTTCGTGGCAATTTTAAAATCTGAAAAGCGTTATCAATTTCAAGCTTTGTGATATACTTAAATCTGAAGAATCGCAGTCAGTACAAAACTTTATGATAATAATTACTAAACTTCATGACGAAGTTGAACACTGGAAAACGCAGGTTTTAAGCTTCATGTTAATCTTAAAAATTGAAACTCACCCTTCTTGTCAAGCGATATGATTGTCTTAAATATTGAAGTTCATCATCAAATGCAAGCCTTGTGATAATTTTAAGAATTGAAAATAGTTGTCATCGCCAACCTTCGTGATATACTTAAAATTTCAGAACTTTATGATAATTTCCAGACTTCATGTTGAACTATTGAACATTGACATGAATCATCAGTTTCAGACTACATAATGTTAAAGATTAAAAATCACCCTGATTGCCAAACTTAATGATAGTTTTAAATATTGATAATCGTCATCAGTTCCAAGCTTCATGATCATTATAAAGACTGAAATTTATTGCCAGCTCCAAGCGTCCTGATATACTTGAGTTGAAAACTTTTTGATAATTTCCAAACTTCACAATAAACTTGAACATTGAAAACAGTCATCAGTTTCAGGCTTCATGGCAAACTTAATCGTCGTCAGTTCTAAGCTTTATGAAGTATTTAAGCCTTAAAAACCATTTTTAGTTCCATGCATCATGATAAACTTACTCGTCGAAAATCGCTGTCAGTTGCAATTATCATGATAATTATAGACGTCAAATCGAAGTTTCATGATAGTAATCCTAGGTATTGAATATCGCCATCCGTTTCAAACTTTATAGTAAACCTATCACCTTCAGTTCCAAGCTTCGTGATAACTTTAAACCATGAAATTCGTCATCAGTTCCAGGCTTCCTGATAAACTTAATCGTATCATGATAAAGATAATTATTTTATAAACATTGAATATCGACGTCAATTCGAAGTTTCATAGCAAACTTAAACTTTAAATATCGCAATCTGTTCCAAACTTCTTATCACCAGTTCCAAGCTTCATGATAACCATTAACAATGAAATTCGTCATCAGTTCCAAGTTTCATGATAATTTTAAAAACTTAAAAACTTTGTCCGTTCAAAACTTCAGAGTAAATTCATGGTAAATTTAAAAGCTTCATAACAATTTTAAACATTGGAAATCGTTCTTTTAATAAGCAATAAAATAGTTGTCATCGGTTCCGAGCTTCATGACAATTTTAAGATCTGAAAAGCGTTGTCAGTTCCAAGCTTTGTACTATACTTAAATTTGGAAAATCGTAGTCAGTACAAATCTTTATGATAATTTCTAAACTTCATGACGAAGTTGAACACTGGAAAACTCTGGTTTTAAGCTTCATGTTAATCTTAAAAATTGAAAATCGTTCTTCTTGTCAAGCTGTATGATAGTCATAAATATCGAAGTTCGTCATCAGTTGCAAGCCTTATTATAATTTTAAGAATTGAAAATTGTTTTCATCGCCAACCTTCGTGATATACTTAAAATTTCAAAACTTTATGATAATTTTCAGACTTCATGATAATGTTGAACTGATGAAATGTTGAACATTGACATGCGTCATCAGTTTCAAGCTTCATAATCTTAAACATTAAATATCACTCTTTTTGCCAAACTTAATGATAATTTTAAATATTGATAATCGTCATCAGTTCCAAGCTTCATGACCATTATAAACACTGAATTTTATTGCCAGCTCCAAGCGTTCTGATATACTTAAGTCGAAAACTTTTTGATAATTTCAAACCTTCATGATAAATTTGAACATTGAAAACAGTCATCAGTTTCAGCCTTCATGACAAACGTAATCGTCGTCAGTTTTAAGCTTTATGATGAATTTAAGCCTTGAAAACCATTTTCAGTTCCATGCATCATGATAAACTTAGACGTTGAAAATCGCTGTCATTTGCAATTATCATGATAATTCGAAGTTTCATGATTGCAATCTTAAGCATTGAATATCGCCATCCGTTGCAAACTTTATAACTATCTTATCACCGTCAGTTTCAAGCTTCATGATAACATTAAACCATGAAATTCGTCATCAGCTCCAAGTTTCATGATAATTGTAAAAACTAAAGAACGTTGTCCGTTCAAAACTTCACGTTATTTTCCAAACTTCACGAAACATGAGCCATCAGTTCCAGGCTTCAGGATATACGTAATCGTATCATGATAAAGATAATTATATTATAAGCATTGAATATCGACGTCAATTCGAAGTTTCATGTTCCAAACTTCATAATAATCTTATCACCGTCAGTTTTAAGCTTCATAAAAACCTTAAACAATAAAATTCGCCATCAGTTCCAAGTTATTATCTAAACTTCACGACACATTGAAAGCAGAGCCATCAGTTCTACGCTTCATTATAAGTTGAACCGATGTAAATTGCCCTCAGTTCTAAGCTCAAGATCATTTTAAACATTGAAAATCGCCCTTATTGCCAAGTTTTATGATAATCCTAAATTTTGAAACTAGTTATCTGTTCCAAGCCATAATTTTAAGAACTGAAAATCATTGTCAGCTCTAAGCCTCGTGATATACATTTAAATCTTGAATATCGTAGTTAACTAAAACTTCATGGTAAACTTAAAAGCTTCATGACAATTTTAAACATTGGAACTCGTTCTTTTAGTTAAACATTAAAATAGTCGTCATCAGTTCCGAGCTTCATGACAATTTTAAAATCTGAAAAGCGTTGTCAATTTCAAGCTTTGTGATATACTTAAATCTGGAGAATCGCAGTCAGTACAAAACTTTATGATAATAATTACTAAACCTTATGACGAAGTTGAACACTGGCAAATTCAGTTTTTAAGCTTAATGTTAATCTTAAAAATTGAAAATCGCCCTTTTTGTCAAGCCGTATGATTGTCTTAAATACTGAAGTTCATCATCAAATGTAAGCCTTGTGATAATTTTAAGAATTGAAAATAGTTGTCTTCGCCAATCTTCGTGATATACTTAAAATTTCAGAACTTTATGATAATTTCCAGACTTCATGTTGAACTATTGAACATTGACATGAATCATCAGTTTCAGACTACATAATGTTAAACATTAAAAATCACCCTGATTGCCAAACTTAATGATAGTTTTAAATATTGATACTCGTCATCAGTTCCAAGCTTCATGATCATTATAAACACTGAAATTTATTGCCAGCTCCAAGCGTCCTGATATACTTAAGTTGAAAACTTTTTGATAATTTCCAAACTTCATGATAAACTTGAACATTGAAAACAGTCATCAGTTAAAGGCTTCATAACAAACTTAACCATCGTCAGTTCTAAGCTTTATGATGAATTTAAGCCTTGAAACCCATTTTTAGGTCCATGCATCATGATAAACTTACACGTTGAAAATCGCTGTCAGTTGCAATTATCATGATAATTCGATGTTTCATGATAGTAATCTTAAGCATTGAATATCGCTATCCGTTCCAAACTTTATAATAATCTTATCACCGTCAGTTTCAAGCTTCATGATAACATTAAACCATGAAATTCGTCATCAGCTCCAAATTTCATGATAATTGTAACAGTTCTAAGCTGAGAGATCATTTTAAACATTGAAAATCGCCCTTGTTGCCAAGTTTTATGATAATCCTAAATATTGAAACTAGTTATCTGTTCCAAGCCATAATTTTAAGAACTGAAAATCATTGTCAGCTCTAAGCCTCGTGATATACACTTAAATCTTGAATATCGTAGTTAGGTAAAACTTCATGGTAAACTTAAAAGCTTCATGACAATTTCAAACATTGGAACTCGTTCTTTTAGTCAAGCATTAAAATAGTCGACATCAGTTCCGAGCTTCATGGCAATTTTAAAATCTGAAAAGCGTTATCAATTTCATGCTTTGTGATATACTTAAATCTGGAGAATCGCAGTCAGTAGAAAACTTTATGATAATAATTACTAAACTTCATGACGAAGTTGAACACTGGAAAGTTCAGTTTTTACTTCATGTTAATATTAAAAATTGAAACTCACCCTTCTTGTCAAGCGGTATGATTGTCTTAAATATTGAAGTTCATCATCAAATGCAAGCCTTGTGATAATTTTAAGAATTGAAAATAGTTGTCATCCCAACCTTCGTGATATACGTAAAATTTCAGAATTTTATGATAATTTCCAGACTTCATGTTGAACTATTGAACATTGACATGAATCACCAGTTTCAGACTACATAATGTTAAACATTAAAAATCACCCTTATTGCCAAACTTAATGATAGTTTTAAATATTGATAATCGTCATCAGTTCCAAGCTTCATGATCACTATAAACACTGAAATTTATTGCCAGCTCCAAGCGTCCTGATATACTTAAGTTGAAAACTTCTTGATAATTTCCAAACTTCACAATAAACTTGAACATTGAAAACAGTCATTAGTTTCAGGCTTCATGATAAACTTAATCGTCGTCAGTTCTAAGTTTTATGATGAGTTTAAGCCTTGAAAGTCATTTTTAGTTCCATGCATCATGATAAACTTACTCGTTGAAAATCGCTGTCAGTTGCAATTATCATGATAATTATAGACGTCAAATCGAAGATTCATGATAGTAATCCTAAGCATTGAATATCGCCATCCGTTTCAAACTTTATAATAATCTTATCACCGTCAGTTCCAAGCATCACGATAACTTTAAACCATGAAATTCGTCATCAATTCCAGGCTTCCTGATAAATTTAATCGTATCATGATAAAGATAATTATTTTATCAACATTGAATATCGACGTCAATTCGAAGTTTCATAGCAAACTTAAACTTTAAATATCGCAATCTGTTCCAAACTTCATAATAATCTTATCACCGTCAGTTCCAAGCTTCATGATAACCATTAACAATGAAATTCGTCATCAGTTCCAAGTTTCATGATAATTTTAAAAACTTAAAAACTTTGTCCGTTCAAAACTTCAGAGTAAATTCATAGTAAATTTAAAAGCTTCATAACAATTTTAAACATTGGAAATCGTTCTTTTAGTAAGCATTAAAATAGTTGTCATCAGTTCCGAGCTTCATGACAATTTTAAGATCTGAAAAGCGTTCTCAGTTCCAAGCTTTGTACTATACTTAAATTTGGAAAACCGCAGTCAGTACAAAACTTTATGATAATTTCTAAACTTCATGACGAAGTTGAACACTGGAAAACTCAGTTTTTAAGCTTCATGTTAATCTTAAAAATTGAAAATCGTTCTTCTTGTCAAGCTGTATGATAGTCTTAAATATTGAAGTTCGTCATCAGTTGCAGGCCTTGTTATAATTTTAAGAATTGAAAATTGTTATCATCGCCAACCTTCGTGATATACTTAAAATTTCAAAACTTTATGATAATTTCCAGACTTCATGATAATGTTGAACTGTTGAAATGTTAAACATTGACATGCGTCATCAGTTTCAAGCTTCATAATCCTAAACATTAAATATCACCCTTATTGCCAAACTTAATGATAATCTTAAATATTGATAATCGTCGTCAGTTCCCAGCTTCATGATCATTATAAACACTGAATTTTATTGCCAGCTCCAAGCGTTCTGATATACTTAAGTCGAAAACTTTTTGATAATTTCAAAACATCATGATAAACTTGAACATTGAAAACAGTCATCAGTTTCAGCCTTCATGACAAACGTAATCGTCGTCAGTTTTAAGCTTTATGATGAATTTAAGCCTTGAAAACCATTTTCAGTTCCATGAATCATGATAAACTTACACGTTGAAAATCGCTGTCAGTTGCAATTATCAGGATAATTCGAAGTTTCATGATAGTAATCTTAAGCATTGAATATCGCCATCCGTTCCAAACTTCATAATAATCTTATCATCACCAGTTCCAAGCTTCATGATAACTTTAAGCCATGAAATTCGTCATCGCTTCCAAGTTTCATGATAATTGTAAAAACTAAAAAACGTGTCCGTTCAGACCTTCAAGTTAATTTCCAAACTTCACAGTAGCCATCAGTTCCAGGCTTCAATAAACTTAATCGTATCATGATAAAGATAATTATATTAAAAACATTGAATATCTACCTCAATTCGAAGTTCCATGGCAAACTTAAGGATTGGATATCGCGATCTGTTCCAAACTTCATAATAATCTTATCACCGTCAGTTCCAAGCGTCATGATAACCTTACACAATGAAATTCGTCATCAGTTCCAAGTTTCATAATAATTATAAAAACTAAAAAACGTCGTCTGTTCAAAACTTCATTTTATTTTCCAAACTTCACGAAACAGCAGCCATCAATTCCAGGCTTGAACATTGAATATCGACGTCAATTCGAAGTTTCATGGCAAACTTAAACATTAAATATCGCGATCTGTTCCAAACTTCATAATAATCTTATCATCGTCAGATCCAAGCTTCATGATAACTTTAAACAATGAAATTCGTCATCAGTTCCAAGTTTTAAAACTTCACATTAATTTCCAAACTTTACGAAACATTGAAAGCAAAGTCATCAGTTCCACGCTCCATTATAAGCTTAACCGATGTAAATTGCTCTGAGTTCTAAGCTGAGAGATAATTTTAAACATGGAAAATCGCTCTTGTTGCCAAGGTTTATGATACTCCTAAATATTGAAATTAGTTATATATTCCAAGTCCAAGCCATAATTTTAAGGACTGAAAATCATTGTCAGCTCTATACTTCGTGATATACACTTAAATCTTGAATATCGTAGTCAGTGAAAACTTCATGGTACCTAAACTTAAAAGCTTCATGCCAATTTTAAACATTTTAGTCAAGCATTAAAATAGTCACACTGGAAAATTCAGTTTTAAGCTTCATGTTAAACTTAAAAATTGAAAATCGTCCTTCTAGTCAAGCTGTATGATGGTCTTAAATATTGAAGTTCGTCCTCAGTTATCTAAGATATCTGTGATAATTTTAAAAATTGAAAATTATTGTCATCGCCAACTCCGAGATATGCTTAAATTTTTAAAACTTACTAACGATAATTTTCAGACTTCCTGGTAAAATTGAACTGTTGAACATTGACATGCGTCATCAGTTTCAAGCTTCATGGTAAACTTACGGAAGCTCTATGATAATCTTAAACATTAAAAATCGCCCTTGTTGCCAAACTTAATGTTAATTTTAATTACCTGTTGATAATAGTCATCAGTTCCAAGCTTCATTATCATTACAAACATAAGCAGAAGAGATATATTTTGCTTGTTCCGCCATCTTCAGGTTTTAGCATAATTTACATCAAAATCTAGGCCTGGCTTACCCATCACATAATTTCATTTCATGCCAATGGCAACACTTGGCCGCACCCAAAACTCTTGTGAATCAATTTAGGACATGCTTCAAAACTGATATGACGTCACGATCAACGCTCGTTTTACAGACTAGTCTACTAATTTCAATATTAATCGCTCCATAATTAATCGAATTCATCATAAATACATTTCTAACATTTGCTGACACAGCAAATTTCGAGCAATTCCAACATCTTTCAAGCTTCAACATTATAAAGGAGCATAAAAACGCTCCGATTGGTCAACGTTTTATGCAGCGTCTAAAAACGAGTCGGCACAAATGTCGCAGCAAATAATTGAACGGCATTCGCGTGATTTATTACACGATCACATGTCGCCGATCCCATATTACATATTGGTATAGAAAGAGAGAAAAAAACACCAAAGTTACGTGTCATAGGTACACTCCCACCGCGGCGCAATTTTTTTGTTCTCAATAAAAGTTAATGAACAGGCTTTTTAATGCAAATTAAAACTCTTACGAAGCTTTTTTCCACCGCGAAATGATTAATGTTCTTTACAGCCATTGAGAAACGTTGCCAATTAGCGGCCAACTTCAAGGCGTTTCGAAACCGAATTGGGGCTGATTTATAATGTAATACTCGACAATCATTACGTCACAATGCAGAAGTTTAAATAATGATCAAAGAAAACAAAAAAGTCACTAAAGATAGAGGCGAGGTTGTGCTTGTGTCAGTTCTGAGTTCAGACTTTAATGTCTAAAGTAGTGTAATCACTTTTCAGATTAGGTAGAATCATTTATTTCTGCTATCAGACAGCTTTGATTTCAATCTGATACAGCTTTAGGGAGATCTGATGAACCTTGTGCACCACTCTCCAAAGTAAAACTTTATTCGTACAAAAGAAAAGCGGAGAATAACCTACAGACACGCGCGCACCACACGCTTGTCGACAAGGTTTAAACCAAACCATATTGAAGGGCATGAAGAGCACGTCGGCGTGTAGCTCGGTCTCTCTCATTATAATGGCGTTCGCTTCGTGTTCGATCCCCGCAAAAGTAACTTTTATTTAATTTTTAGGGGGTCAGTTTGACGTTAATATTGGGTGACAAAAAGGCCGGATCAAGCAATGTTGAGGCTCAGTTGAGAGTTGAAATTTTTGTCCAAGATGAACTAATGAAATCATTTAATCCAATTTATAAACTCAGTTGGCGAAAATTTCGCTAATTTTCAGGATGTTTGCCAAGTTGAGAAGTAACCAAATTTTATGTTCAGAGTTCAAAAAGTTCGTTCCAACCAATGAAAAATCACTGTACTAGCACGTGGTCGCTGTCAATAGCCAATTTGACATTCGAAGTCTCACATCCGCACAGCTGTTTTTATTGTTAATTGTTACTTATTTTGTGAAAATGGCTGAATTTGAGGAACGGAGTGAAATCGAGAATATTGATGCATTTTATTACAATCTCTGTCACCAGGACTACAAAAATTTTCAATGTCCGAAATTCTATTGGTTACGAATTTTAACCAAACAATATGAACGCTCCCAACTTCTTGTTGATGTTTATAAATCCCATAATATGAACTGGAACTCCGAACACTGAACTTCATCAACTATGAACTTTCCAACCTCAACATTACGCACTTTACGAGTTTTGGACCTTAAGTCATACATTTTCTAACGTTTCAAGGTGCAAAATTGTTGTAACATGTTCACCAAAAAATAACTTTCCAGGTACAGTGTGCCTAAACTTCAAATTGCTGTTTAAAGTGGCCAAAAGCTGTATCAGACCTCAAGTTGTTCGTCTGCATGGCTCAATTAAATTCACCTTAGAAGGTGACAACTTTAGACTGTTACAAGTACACCAGTTCACGCACACGGATGGGTGCTGCGAAACTCAGTTTTAACTAGAGATGTGGGTTGCAGATTAGGACTCCCCGGAACCCTATGCACATGTGTGCTGTAAGGAATTAGCGGAACAGGATTGGATAGGAAACAAAGTCTATCAAAGTGATCGTTTATTAGAGTATTTATAAAATAAAACCTGCTGATACGTCCAAAGGCGTATATAAAAATTTATCAAGGGGGACCAAATTATGGTTACAAAAAATTCTATAGTAAACATTTAATTTACAAACCACAATTCTTAAGATGCATGAATTTCCAGGGAAAAGTGGATTTTTTTCAATTTGAGTAAAGAAAAACTTTCAAATCTTGTCAATCTCTAAAAAGTGCACATTACAGTATATTTAAACACTATGAAGGAACTCGAAATGTCTCAACGTTCTTGGGTAGGTCTTGGAAATTTGCATAAAATTTCCTATCCTTATGAGGGTTTTCGATGATTTTAGTGCGACACTTACATATTTCCCATTAGTCTGGAAATAGGGTTTCGATTTGTGTTAAATGCTGAAAAGCAGATAGGCATATATATTCGAAGATTATGGAGGAATTGAATATATTTCTCAACATTTACTTGTCGATTTTCGAAATCCATATCAAATTTCCTATTTATGACGATATTTTTACAGACTTTGATGGAAAAGTGGAAATTTTTTCAATTTGAGTAAAGAAAAGCTTTCAAATCTTGTCAATCTCTAAAAAGTGCACAATACAATATATTTTAAATTCTAAGAAGAACCGCTAAATTTCTTAACGTTCTCGTGTAGATTTTCGAAATTTGCATAAAATTTACGATTTTTATGAAATTTTTTAATGATTTTAGTGCAAAGTTTAAATTTTTCCCATTAGTATGAAAATAGGGTTTCGATTTCTGTTAAATGCTGGAAACTGTATAGGCACAGCTTAGTACAATCAGCTAGGACACTCCGCTCGTGAGAACGGTTTGCGCCGATTCTTGCGCATGGCGCCATTATGGGGAAGATCACGGCATTAGCGTCGGTAGCGGCTATTTGGTCCTCAGATTTTGAATTAATTGAACATAGGCGTAGTTAAAAGTATTGATACCGATTTCGTGTTTTTATAACTAGCGATATCATGAGTTTCTCAAAGATGGGACACGTTTGTGCCGCTAAAGGATGTATTAATAAAAAATATAATTGTGATAGGAGCTTCTGTCGGTTTCCAACTGATAAAAGGAGGTAAGTATCTAATTATAACTACGATATATGTAATATTTTCACGGCTTAGTACAAAGCTGTGATATTTTGTTGCGTCCACATTTCAACTTGGATATTCTTATTGTATATTATGGGCATGTCTGTGCAAAGCAATGAATGTTTTGTCATATCATGCCATCATTCTTTATGTCATCAACTTACTTCGTAATTATATACTGGTAATAGTTATTTGTATGTTTAAAGCGCAAAGTAACGGATTACCGCCTGACAAAGAATGTTACTGTAATCTTTCGAAAACGGCAATATTATTTTGCGCTCGAAAAACACACAGAACTATTTCTACAGCCCCATTTTTATAAATTAAATGCACATATTTCTCTATACTTGTTCTGAATGTTGCAAATGGCTGTCAGTTTTGACATATTGTATTCGGGCTTCGGGCATATTTAGAACAGGAATGCCAGCAACAAACTGTAACAAACGCACAACTGTCATTTATTTATCTTCGGTTTCCATAACCATTCATAGCACACTCGACGGAAAAAGTGAGAATTTTCTCAAAATATTTGCAGTAATAGTATATTGTGCAACAAGTGTTGAAGTGCAATTTATGTCACTCGCCTACGGCTCGTGCCATCAAACTTCACAGTCGTGTGAAAAGTGATTTTTCATACGCGTTACATACTGTACTTTTTTCTACGAATGCAAATAATATTAATATTATATAATATTTATCAGATATATACCTAGTTTACAAAGACCATACAAACACTTCTACAGCAATTTGTGTAACTAGTTAATGAGTAGCTATTGACATGCCAGGGCTGAGACAACACCCTACCCGTGGCCTCCTTTTAGGGTTTCGCCCTTAAATTTTGGAGTTATTCTTTTCATATCTTTGGAAAAAGGCGCCATTCATCGGCCGTCTCCTCGTATGGCTTTGCCTTCCCCCGTGGGACTCATTTTTGACATATTCGGAAAAGGTAGCATCCGGGGGTGAAGCCCTAAATTGGGACTCCTTAAGGCCCAAAGCCCTGAAATGGGACCCCTGGGGGGCGAATCTTTTGAATGGGGCCCCCCGGCGTGGGTGTCTCATATTTGACAGATTTGGAAAAGAGGTTCTCCCCCTGGGGCGAAGCCCTAAAATGGGGCCCCAGGGAGGGCAAAACCCTAGAATGTGGCCTATGGTACGGGAGTCCCATTTTTTACAGATAAAAAAATGGGGCCCCCTGAGGCGAAGCCCTAAAATTGGCCCCAAGCCTTAAAAGGGGGACCCTGGAGTTCAATTTTCTACAGTTTTGCAAAAAGGGGCTTCTGGGGGGGTGAAGCCCTAAAATTGAGCCCACTTTTTTACAGATCTAGGAATGGGCCTCTGAGGGCGAAGCTCTAAAACGGAGACGAAGCTCTTTCATCTAAATACCCGCATAAGCGTGTGAAAAGTACACTTTGCCCACGTCGTATGCAATAGTATATTGTGCAACAAGTTTTGAAAAAGACTCTTTGCACACGAGGATGAGGTTTTGGCACTAGCCTACGGCTCGTGCACAAACCTCATACTCGTGTGCAAAGAGTCAGTTTCAAACGTGTTGCACACGATACTTTTTCTACGGCTGCAGAAAATAAGGATTATTATGTGATTTTTATTATTTTTAATCTTCTAACTTTTGACACGACTGTGTGAAAATTTTTCATACACCGTGTGAAAAGTTTTCACACGCTTATGTCAAAAGTAAATGACAGAAAATAAAATATTTTTGACTGGTTGACACTAACGAGGTTGACATTAACGAATTGTTTATGAATTATTTTAAAAAAAGCACACTTATTGCATCGTTTTCTAAATAAGGAATTTTATTAAATAAATTCAACAAATAATTAAAAAACAACAGACATATTCCTTATTGTGTTTTTAATAAAACATTAAGTATTTTATGGTATTCTTGGAACACATCTTCTCGTTTCATAGGCGAATAGGTAGGACTCGGAACTTTGCTAGTACTGACCATAAAATTTCGATGTTTAAGAACGTAAAAATAGTACTTGGATCTTGGATACTATTTTATTTCTTTTTGTATTCCGCACGCGGTTTAACGATGGTTGCATAAAAACAAGAGTTTCTTGTATCTTTTTAAACAGGTTATTTTCCAGTAGATCTATACCAGCGTTCTTTACTAAATATTTTAAAAGTGGCAAGTCACTGTGTTGTTTATCTATTTCTTCGACACTCGCAAAATTTACACAAGCAATACTTTTTGTAAATATTGTCCATTGTAAATATAGAAATTTGTGACAACCTTTTGCATGAATTATTGTTTTGACAGTTTGCTTAGGAGTAATAGTTGCTGCCACAGCCTTCTAGAATTCGTGAGTAAAATTATGGTTCAAACTCATAATATTATTATTTAATAATATTTTCATATGACAATATAAAATGTAATAAAAAATATATTTACTTAAATTGTAGTAAGATTAGTGGCGGTTGAATAGAAAGCATATTAATGTTAAAACCCTACTTTGAGCAAACCATATTACTAAAGTTTAAGGTAACTCTACAAAAGACAGGCATATGTGTATCTAATAATATATCATAAAATAGATAATTTTAAATAATATGTTTGTTCCTGTAACTTTAGTAGAGCAATCTTTTTAAAAAAATAAGTTAGTAATATAAGTAATCTATAAATATCATGTTACTAAAGTTTACGGAATAAGTTACCTTTATTATTATTAGTAAAACGAACAAATGTTTAAAAACTACACTGTTCATGGTTGTAGTAACAGAGAACACTACTTTTTACTTAAAAAATCATGTTTTGAGTTAATGATTTTAAGGGTAGTAGCCTCCGTCAAGATATATAGGTTTAGTATGTATTCTATTAACAAATAAAAAATTACAAAAGAATATAGGTTGACCCTATTACACCACAAAATATTATTTAAAATTCAGTACTTCCTATGACTTTAGTAATTGCTCGAAACTCTAGACAGATAGTATGTAGAGTGTTACTTGTTATGGTATAATATTAAGCTACTAAAGTCCAAGGAACCGTTAAATTTTGGCAATAGTACCGGGAAACTTACAAAAGGCTTATGTGTATTAGTTTTAGTATAAGCCGAAGAGACATTGTTGATATATATTACGAAAATTGTAAGATGTTAACTTTAGCAATAAAATTACAATTCATAATTAGATTGGATTTAAACAATTAAATACATCAAATAATTTATTCAGTTACAATAAAGTTACATAGCTCTATTTAAAGTTATAGTTAATGGTTATATTTGTGCAGTTTTGGAAACTGTGTGCTGGTATATTTTGTCTTTCAATCGAATTAGTGTATGTTATATTTTCGCTTATGTTTCGTGAACATGAAGGAACCGGTGCCGGCGCGGCGGGGAAGTTTCTGATTCTTGTTTTTCATGTTGTGATAAGGACGTCGAAGTTTGGCTTACAGATTTCTCAATTTTGTTTGCAATTTTTAGTTTATTTGCAATTGAGTCGTCTACGTATCCTTCTGCCACTCCACTAGAACCCATCCCCCATGGCGTTTAAGTGTAAGTAAATCCTCACCAGCATTTACAAATATTGTTGCCGATGAGCGCCGAAACCAATGGCCTGTATATTCGCTCGGATTAGGCAGTTTCAAAAAACTGGCTATTTCTGTAGCCATGCGACCAAACTTATTAATGCCTACAACTTGCCTAGTGCATTTTCCATTTTGATAATTTAAGAAAAATCTATTTTCGGATATATTAGTGGGTCTGAGATTGGCATACTTTTTACATATATTGTAGAAGTTTCCAGTTAGAGTAAATGATCGGGGCATTTTATTTTTTGTACTTGTTAATTTGATCAACATAGCCGAATTTAAATCTTCCATGTTATTGACTGATAATTTATGTAATTCGTCACGTCTACAAGCTCCTGCCAGACCAATAGCAACTGCAGCCTAAAAAATTAAATGTGTTAATTAAAAACTTTTAGCAAGTTTGAGAAATTTTTTTGTACTGTAAAGTTTGCTTTCAGTATGTACTTTTATTAGCAGGTATTGCTGATCCGGTGCTGTATCCAAAAATTGTGAAAAATCCTCCTCCGTTAGAATTTTGGACTTCTTTGGTGTATATTTTTCTGATTTTCGTTTTAGGAACGACTGTAGTTTCTTTTTTAGCATGGAAAATATCGACCACAACGTGGATGCTTTATATTTCCTCGATAGTTCTTTAAAATATACTAGCAGTACATTTTCTGAAGAGGACTTAACATTGTTTCTTGCTTTCCACCCCTGAAATTTTTGGTATGTGGTCTCGTACTTGTATCTTGAAGTTTCCGGTAAAAGATTTAGCAAGACGCTTGTAGCTTTCTTTTTTATTTCTGGCGGTGTACATTCAAATTCACTATCACTCTCCATTTTTACACAGCAAAAGATAATTTTTTCTAACAATACTTTTGACAGGTTGAAATTAAAATAAGTATAATCAGGCAACCGAAAATCACGACCTACTTGATTCAAATTTTTGTGACATTCGTGCTGTGTATCCATCATTTTGGCCAAACCAGACCCAACCTATGTGAAAAAATTTCACACAGTAGTATCATACATCATGTGAAATTAGTCATTTTCAGATCCTGTTTGACGTGCGTTTTTAGACACTTTTCATAGCAGTAGTAGAAAAAGTATATTTTTCACGCGATGTTTGAAATGTCCAGTTTTCAAGAGCAGTTGTTAGTGCGTTTTTGCCTATTATCAAGGCAGTCGGAGTAAAAATTATATTTAAGAGTTCGCATGTACTATACTCTTATAAAAATATTAACTTTAATTTTAAAAATATAAAACAAATAAATCAATCATATGGAGGAATCAATACAATTATTATAGTGTAGGTACTTTTAGTCACAAACGGTTTTGATGTCAATTTATTGCCTCAAATAGTGTATCTATTGTTAAGAAATAAATAATAAAATTGTAAAATATTCAAAATACCCATGTAATCATTGCATTTTTTACTGATTCCTTTCAAATGTATGTATTTTTGTATTTATTTTAATTTAATTACCTAATGTTTATTTGTGGTTTGACCATATTTTATGTTTGTTTTATTTTTCGACTTGTGAAATTACACCATGTATAACTCTTCTTAAATAAATAGAGTCTTTGCATTGTTCCAATATGTTTATTAATTTATTTTTCCTTCATGAATACGATAATCACTAATAATCGGCATAGCACCTAGCACCCGAATTTAAACAATAACCTGAAAATACGGTACTGTAATTCAAAAATAAAATATCCTTAAAACGGCGCTGGATTCTCTCCCCGGTGCGAGAGCGACAGCGCGAGTTTCGCCTATCTTGCATCTTTTCCTGTTCCGGGCTAATATTTCAATGGTGCCGGCCGAGAGACTTCCAGCTGATTGTTATACTAAGCTGTGGTATTCGCTCTGTGCGTTAGGGTAGTGGGAGAAATGACGAACGATCGTGCGCGCGAGTCGGATAAATTTGGAACTTTCTTCAGCTACTATACAAATAAATACGTAGAATACATCGAAAAAGGGTCTGGTGTCATATAAGCACTGTCGATTTTAAAGTTTTTTTGGGTTCAATGGAAAGATTACATCAAATGGAACACATTAATGCAAAAAAAAGTTGCGGATGAAGTACTTTTGACGCCAAAAATTGAAAAAGAAATTTCAGAAATGAGGCTGTTTGGTGACATTTTAATGCGAAAACTCTCCCTATATGGCGTTAATGATGACAATGTACTTGCAATGTTGTCAGACTTGGCTAACCTTCTTGATTTTCAAGTAAGCAAATTGCCAAGTCTAGGAGCATGTTTCATAAAGTAGAATAACTTGTGAAAGTAACTAAACAAGCGCACACCGCGCGCTTGTTCCTTATATGCCTCAGACTAACCAAATAAGCTCCCATTTGTCTGTTAACTAACCCAAACTAACCAAAACTAATTCAGACTAATGCAAAGTAACCCAAGCTAAACAAAACTAGTCCAGACTAACGTAAACTAAGCCAAACTAACCCAGATTGACCAAAAGTAACCCATACTAAGCAAAACTAACCCTGGCTGTTTAGCCATACATGTATATATAAGTAATAAAAGTTTACTTACGGTACACTGTCGAGTCAATTTGTTCATTTCCCAGTAAAAGCCCTAGATCAAAATCAAAGTGAAATATATTTAAAAGACAAGCGCGCTACGTTCGCTTGTCAGTAAATCAACCATAGCTAACCCAAAATAACTAGCACTAACCCAAACTAGCCAGCACTAACGCAAACTAACCAAAACCAACCCAGAGTAATACAAACTAATCAAGACTAACCAAAACTAACCCAGGCTAACCATAATTAACCTATGCGCGCTTGTCTCTTCGCTATTCCAATCTAAGCAAAACCAACCGATACTAACCAAAACTAACCCATACTAATCAAAACTTACCCAAACCAACAAAAACTAACCCAAACTAATCCAAGCTAATCCAGATTAGTCAAAAGAAATCCATACTAGCCAAAACTAACCCAGACTAACCCTAATTAACCAAAATAAAAAGAAAAGCGCGCTACGCGACCTTTTCTCTTCGCTATCATAAACTAAGCCAAACCAACCCAGACTAACCAAAACTAACCCATACTAACCTAAATTAACAAAAACTAACCCTAGTTAACGTATTCCAGACAGAGGCGGATCCAGGCCATGAAAAAGGGGAGGACGTTGGTTTTTGAAGTGAAACTTCTTCATCGAGGGTAAAGTCAGAAAAAATGAAGCGCTTATCGAAGTGAAACACTTATCAAAGTTGAAACGGCTATCTAAGTAAAACCCCTTTTAATTAAGCATGTTCCAGTATAACTAGAGGGTTGAAATTTTGAGAACACGTAGCCAGGGTAAAATGAGTATTCTGGACTAACCCAAACTACACACCCTCCGAAAAAATGGAGAAAAAAAATTAAAAAAAAACGTAAAGAATTGTTGGGAAAGTTAATAAAAAAGTATTATAAAACGAAATAAGAAAAAAAAGTTAGAGAAACGCAACTTTCGGCGAAAAAAAGTCGAACGTAATCAGCAAAAATAGAATGAAAAAAATTCTGTATAAAAAAAATGTTTTAAAAATAAGAAAATTTAAAAAAAAAACGTAAAAAAAAATTCGGAAAGATAATAATAAAGAAAAAATTTATTAAAAAAAAAGTTAGAGAAACGCGGTTCTCGGCGAAAAAAAAAGGTGAAAACAAAAGAAAAAAATTGTAAAAAAGTGTCGAAATTGGGGCAAAAGTCGAGAAAAAAAAAGTTTCATACACCTATATCCTATACATATATGTGCTAGGTAGCTTTAAAAACATTTGAAATAAGCTTGAAATCATAATCCTTAATAATCTGCAACATATAGGTAATGCAAAACATACTTTAATCGTTATAAGCACTTTTATTGAACAAAAAAAAACGGAGTTAAATATAAAAAATAAAATTAATTCTCAGAATAATATTATTATGTAGGTGTGTACCTATAGAAATAACTAAACCGTGACATAAAATAACAAAAACTTTAATAAAACGAAAACACATAACTACTTTTAAGCAAAAAAACTATAGTAGGTAATAAAATGAACACGGTCCTATAAAACAAAATCTAATTATCTGTTCTTTTACTTGTAAATTTATCTATTATTCTTTCTTCATCTACTTCAATATCCTTACGGATATTGAGTAATGCTAAGGCAGAAGGTCTTAAATGAGACATGTTTGTCCCTAAGTAAGATTTAATCAGTCTTAAAAAAGAAAAACTTCTTTCTGGCGTAGCATTACTTAATGGAAAGCAACCTAATATTATTAAAAATTGTTTCACATATGGAAATACATATATCGTCGCATAATTTTAATGCGTCTAATACATTATCAGTGACATTGTTTTGTCAACAAACTCTTGCAGCCAGTATTTTTTCCAGATCGGATATTCGCCTAACAAAATATTTAATAAAAGTTTCTCTTCAACAATATTAAATTAAAATAATAAACCTAACCGCTTGTTCCCTTCCCTCGTCCCTCAAAATAAAGGGGGGGGGGGGGCGATACCCCCCACCCCCCCCCCCCCTCTCTGAATCCGCCACTGATTCCAGATTAAGCAAAAATAATCGAAATTAACTTTAAATAGCCAAAGAAGGGCATTGAGGCGTGCGCGCTACGCGCTTGACCAACCACAAAATCAAAATTAATTCAAAGTAACAAAACAAACGCACTACGCGTGATACTCTCTTAAACTAATCCAAATGATCTTTTAAATTTGTATCTATTTCAATAAACTAAATGAATTACTTTATATGACTTATTATTAAAAGTGACCCCCTTCTAGCGTAACATCTAATTCTAGTAAATCATATATTCGAGTTATTGTTATTTCATTAAACAAAGCCATTAAGAATCATTATTTATAAGAAGTTTTCGTCTCACAGTACTTTTGAAACATATTCAACACGAGGCTGTTATATTTTAGAACCAAATAGAAAGTACACTTGGCAACATCTACCCGTACAACAGCCGTGCTAAGCCAACCAATATAATAATGTTTTAAGAAATAGTCATGTTGACGTTTATCTCATAAATATTATATTATAGTTTTAAAGTGCACAAAAACAGTTTTATTTGCAATTGGAATGAAAAGAATATTATGTTATTATTAACCTTCTGCGATTATACCTTAGGACAAAGTGTACTGGAATTGTGTTAATGTATGTTGAATTTTAATTTTTTATTTCAATTTATTTTGAGAAAATGTGCTTCATCCGCAATTTTTTTTGCGTTAATATGTCCCATTTGATGTTCAATATTGAACTTGGCTTTTTTCAGTCCAATCGATAAATATTCTCATATGAACTAATTATATTGCACTAAAATCAACAATTTTTCTTGAATTTTCAATCGTTTCCGATGTACTTTGCGTATCTAAGAAATTCGCCACATTTTGTACCACCAGATGTCGCGTCGTGTAACGCACATAGCGAATAGGCATCGATATTTGAAGATTATGGAGGAATTTAATATTTTTCGACATTCTCATATTAATTTTCGAAATCTAAGTCAAATTTCCTATTTATGATGATATTTTCAAAGACTTTTGTGGAAAATTGGAATTTTTTCACTTTAAATTAAAAAAAACTTTCAAATATTGTCAATCTCTAAAAAGTGCACAACACAGTACCTATATTTAAATTCTATGAAGAAACTCGAAATTTCTCAACGTTCTCGTGTAGATTTTCGAAATTTGCATAAAATTTCCTATTTTTGTGAAGGATTTTAATGATTTTAGTGCAAAATATAAAATTTTCTCATTAGTGTGAAAATAGGGTTTTGATTTCTGTTAAATGCTGGAAACTGCATAGGCATATATATAAGAAGATTATGGAGGAATTTAATATTTCTCAACATTCTCGTATCAATTTTCGAAATCTACGTAAAATTTTCTATATTTGATGATATTTTAAGAGACTTTCGTGGAAAATTGGAATTTTTTCAATATAAGTAAAGAAAATCTTTCAAATCTTGTCAATCTCTAAAAAATGTCCATTACAGTATATTTAAATATTATGAAGAAACTAGAAATGTCTCAATTGTCGTGTAGATTTTCGAAATTTGCATAAAATTTCCCGTTTTCTTGATGGTTTTTAGTGATTTTAGTGCAAAATTTACATTTTCTGCATAGGCATCTATATTCGAAGATTATGGAGGAATTTAATATTTCTCAACATTCTCTTATCAATTTTCGAAATCTACGTCAAATTTCCTATTTATGATGATATTTTCAGAGACTTTCATTTAAAATTGGAATTTTTTCA